>CAUYQG010008828.1:0-20189 GCA_963574415.1 Tarsius wallacei
AGCAGAGTTTGAGAAGTTGGATTCCAACTTTGAAAGTACTTCTGTTAGCCGGGCTCGGTGGCTCAACCTGTAATCCCGCACTTTGGGAGGCTCAGGTGAGTGGATTGCCTGAGCCCGCGGGTTCGAGACCCGCCTGGGCAACTTGGCGAGACCTCATCTCTACAATAAATCAAAAAATTAGCCGGGTGTGGTAGCGCGCGCCTGTAGTTCCGGCTCCTTGGAAGACTGAGGCGGAAGGATCGCCGGGGCCCAGCAGGTCGAGGCTGCGGTGGCCGGGAGCGACCACTGCACTCCAGTCTGGGCGACAGAGACTCCAACTCAAAAAAAAAAAGGAAGTATTTCTGTGGGTTAAATGCAACCAAACAGCATCACATGCTACAGAGAAACACCTTTCGTGAAAGGGGGAGTCCACTGATGTGGCAAGCTTTGCTGTTGTCTTATTTTAAGAAATTGCCACAGCCACCCCAACCTCCACCAATCACCACCCTGATAAGTCAAGCAGCCATCAACATCGAAACAAGTTCCTGCACCAGCAAAATGATTACATCTCACAGAAGGCTCAGATGGTCATTAGCCATTTTTGAACAATGAAGTCTTTTTAAATGGATGTATGTACACTGGATTTTTAGGCCTAATGCTATTGCAAACTTAATAGCCGACGGTATAGCGTAAACATAACTTTTATATGCACTGAGAAACCAAAAGCGTTTTGTGATTCACTTTATTGCAATGTTGGCTTTATTGCAGTGGTCTGGAGCCAACCCCATAATATTTCTGAGGTGTGCTTGGAGTAAGAAACACCCTAGGGGTCTGAGGCAGTGCTCAATAATTAAACCTGTTAATAATGTTGCAACACAACATGAATATTCACACAAAGGAGCATAACTAAAGTCTCTCTAAATGGGACTCGCTTCTGTTTGGATCATGTTTTGCCTCCAAATTAGTTATAAAACACCCCTTTAGCTTTTAGAGTCCTTTGGATTTTGGACTTGGGGAGACAAGATTGTCAATCCACAGCACCCCATGAGGCCGCTGTCAAGATAACAGGCAACAGTGCGCTGAAAGCACTTAGCAGCTTGGCCTCACACCGCACTCAAATGCTGCTCATTGAGGCTGTTATTAAACGCATGGTGATTTTATCGAAAGAGTGGACACCTGCCATTTTTCTTTGTCTTTTCATCTTTTTTACTTGTCTGCATTTGCGAAATTTTCCATAAGGGTATGTTACTTTGATCATGAGGAAAAAATGATAATTAAGCAAAAGTAAAGCGTGGGTGTACTTAAAAAGCTATAGAAGTCTTCACTTGACCCTTGTTGATTCAGGCCCAAGTCAGAGGTCTGGACCACTCCAGGGATGGAGTGGGCACCTTACAGACAGGCCTTGCCCAACAGACACCTGTGCTTGGAGCTACCCCCGCAGGGAGGGAGAGAATTTTCCCAGGGCCGCAGTAAACTGCTGCTGACCCAGATTTCAGGGCCGTACCCTGCCCTTTTGGATGCAGTGAGAGAAGGGGTGTTAAAACTCATTTCCTTCCCTGACATTTTTATTCCAGACCCAAAGGCTTTTCTGACACTCCGGCGCCTGTGCCAAACAGCATTTCCAAGTGAGAATGCTGTTCTCAGATTAGCTGTGGGCGCCAAACAACTGAACCCAATATTTTATTGATGGGTTGCCGGGGGCAGGGTGCCCTGCAGAATAGCACCACGTGCCTGTTTGAATTATTAATTGTCTATCAGCCACCCTCCTTCCCTCTCCTGCCCTGGAAAGATAACACCACCCTTCTCCGGGTGAGCACCCAAAGACTTGGGCCTACTACATGCACCTGTCTTTACCTTTTATGAAACAGACAGGCATGACTCAAATACAATTTGTATCTGTCTGGAAATAACGATTTCAAACACAGTCTCTCCATAATATACTGACCCTGCCATGACAGTATCATAATGCTAATGAGAACTAACACTTTTAGAGTACACTGCAGTTTGTGATGTCCATTTCCAAATATAGTTTCAACTGGTCTTCATAACAGCTCTCAGAGAGGCAGATTGTTATCCTAATTTTCCAGGAAACTGGGGCTCACAAAAATTAATAAAAATAAATTTTAAGGCTCTATCTCAAAACAGAATGTTGAAGCTGAAAAGAGCTTAAAGATCATACATGGGCCAAAGTTGGGATTTTACATATAACGGAACTCAGGCCCAAAGACGGAGAGATATTTGGCCAAGTTTCAACAGCCAGATGTAGAATTAGGGCTCGGATGTGGACAACCTGATTCCTTGTCCCACTTTTATTCCACTACAGTTGCTCTGACCTCTTTTCCTTCACTCACTGTGAATAAGACAGCCCTGTGATCTGGGGCTCACTTAAATCCACCCTGACCCATGGACTTGAACGCGATCGGCTCAAATCCCAGCTGAAGCCATGGGAGGACTGCCAATCTCCTGGTCACTCATCGTAACCCCCCACTTCTTGTTCCCATCTCTGATCCACACTGCTGAGATTCAGTGCAAAGCTCAGCCCCTCCTCAATTCATACACACACACACACACACACACACACACTCACACTCATTCACATTCACACTCATACTCACTTGCACATACTCATGCACGCTCATAGCCGTCACCTTCTGTGAGATGAACATCGAGAAATAGACTATTTTCCCCTACACCTGGCTTATTTCTTCCTTCCTCCCTCAGAGAGTGGCCTCTGGCCAAGGGTGGTCTCTGACGAATATACACATCTTCCCAATAATGAGCCATGGAATACAGGTAACCAAGCAACCTAAAAACAATATAGTCATCACCCTTAATCAATGCAATTATAAACCATATATAGATATTTAAATATCTATATAGGGCTTTAACTTCCTTGATTATAAAACTGTTTGCTGTACTGTCCCAAGGCATAGATTATTGTATCTCTGACCAGTCGGCCACCATCAATGCCTCCTGTAAGTGCTAATAAACCAATGTCTTTCCCTGCTGGACCGCTGGGTGACTCCTTTGGAATAGGTCAAGACCCTTCCACGCAAGCCCTCTCAGACTCGCAACTAGCACATTACACCTTCATACATACTGTCATACACCTACACACTCATTCTCTCACATCCACACACACTCACACACACAATATGCACACACACACCCCTTGCACAAAGTGTTCGTGCATACAGTAGGCTTTCCTGAAAACTTAGAGAGAGGAGACTGAGGAGGGGTTAGTTGACGTAAACTAAGACCTTCAAGTGAAGGGTTGGGGACCACCCTTCGTAGAGTGTCATCTGGCCACCCCTCCCTGGGAACCTCCAGGCTCCCAGCCCCCTTCAGCATCTCACTGGCTCCATTCCCTCCCTTCTCTACTACCTCTGATCTTTCTGTCTTCCACCAAATGCTTTTCAAAAGCAAAATCAAATTCCCCTCATTTTCTCATGCAAAGCAGCTCGAACTTTGCTGCATTCATCCAACAGTCTCTGAGCATTAGCACCTACTCCTCCTCACAGGTACCTCCTGCCCACGAGGGCTGTGTAACTTCCTTGAGGCTGGTTAGGGAAGATCAAGAGAAGGTAACATTTAAGCCAAGACTTAAAGGAAGTAAAAGAAATGGGCCAGCAGATACCTTATGAAGAGCCTTCCAGGCAGGACAGACAGTGGGTTCAAAGGCCCTGTGGTGGGACCATGCATGGCCTGTGGCTGGGTAGAGCTAGAGAAAGTGACCATAGAACAAGATGAGGTCACAGAGATGGCCAGGAGCCATCTGATAGGCCATTTCTTGCTTGTTTGTTTTTTGCTGAAGCTCCAGTCAACTTCCCTCCTTCACCTCCAAGATATTTAACAACTTGTTTTCTCAAACAGAGACAATTCCCTTCAAGGGAAGAATTCTGATCTCAGTTATAAGGGTGATAAAATTTTCAACTCATTACACTACATCCTAGTCTCCATTGCATGAAGAACTGAAAACCGCAAGCTGTTGCACTAGGGACAAGTCTCTCTTCTTGAACAGGATTTTTTGAGACATACCTGCAACATCCCTGAAACATTCATTTTAAACCCTCATCACATTCCTCAAGGACCTCTCCCAACCCATCCCACCGTGGAGTCCTGCAGGGCCTGTTTCAAAGGTTTAGTGTCACTGCAGTCCCCAACACACACACACACACACACACACACACACACACATACTCACACACTCACACTCACATGCTCACACACTCATGGACTTACACGTACACACACACTAAGCATCTACCATTCTAAAGGACTATGATGGCACCCTCACACTTTCTTTATAACCAGGAAAGCAGCCCTAGTTCCCAACCCAAAGAAGAAAAGGAGAGATATACTGCTCCTTGGGAAACTTTTCTTGCTGGTGGTCTCAATTCCTTCCCTTCGAGACTCATTTGTAAAACCAGTGATGACTGCAACGGCAGCAGCTGACCTCAGGCTTTTCATAGGAACTGGAGTCCCACCCTTAGCTGCCTACTCCACCAGGGGACAGAGATTGTTGGCAAGTGAAGGGGCAGATGTGTGACATGCCTGGAGCCACCAGGGAACAACTGACTAACCATCCTTTTGAGTGACACCTTGCTCTCCTGCAGAAATTACCAAACAAAAAACCTATTGAAGTCATCCAAGTTATGGATCCTTGAGACGCCTTCCCTTGGGCACCAGCTTCTGAGAGAAGTGCCTGTTCCTGATAGCACTTGGAGACCACAGGACAGATGGCCCCCAGGGAATGTACAGACACAGCAAGGGGCACTCTGACTGTTCTCGGAAGGCACCTCAAGCTGGGACTTGTCTCCCTGGACACTGTCAAATTTCTGCTGAAATAAGTTTCCTTCTGGTTGAAAGGAATGAATTTCCTTCTGTTTGGGTGACCTGTCTTTGGGATTGTTAAGTTGTTTTTAGCAAAGGCATGAGAGGTGGGGAAAGTGGCAAATACGGAGATTTGAAACAAAGCCCTCAGCAGCCAGGCTGCTGACTGACGGGCTCACCTCACCACAGCCTCTAGCCCTTGGCTGTCCCCTCAGCAAGGTACTGACTGCTGCCTTGCAGTCCTGTTATGAAGGATTTTCCTCTGAATAACATGGGCAAACAATCAGGGACTTGGCCCGAGGAACCACAGATTTGGACTTGTGTTTTTTCAGCATCTATCTGTCTGCCATGTTTTAACACAGCAACAGGGCATGGATGGAAGCAGAGAGATGCATTGAAAGGCAGGTGCAATAACTGGAAAGAGACGGTTATGCTTGGATTAGGCTGGTCGCCGTGGGGTGGCGAGAAGCGGTCAGATTCTGGGTATATCTGGATATATAATATCCAGATACACAATATTTGAGGATGGACTGAATGCAAGATAGGGAAGAGAAGAAGACAGGGGCCACTTACTGAGATGCTGAAGACAACAGAATAAGCAGATTTGAGGGAGGACCACAGTTTGCTTTTGGACAAGTAAGCTTGAGATACTTAATGCCATCTGAATGTGAGAGCCTGGAGTCTGGGAGAAGACCCATGCTGGAGATACATAGAATCATAACCCCTGACCTTCCTGGTGTATTTGAGCAGGCCAGCCACACCCTCCTTCAGGGAAGGCTCACCTCCCTGCTGACGACACCCATCACGCCTTGCTGGCCGCAAAATTCTCAGTGTGGGTTTGTGGCTTCGCCTCCATCCTGTGCTGCCTTGCCCCTCCACACATCCCTGCTCCATCCTACTTCTGCCAGTGACATCAACCACCACTTATGCTGATGATCCTGAAAATCTACATATTAAGCCCTGACCTCTCTCCTGAACTGAAAAATCAAATGTCAAACTGATTTCAAGGAAATGCCCTGGATGTCCCGTGAGCCCTCATGTCCAATCCTCTGTAAAGAAGATCATCTTCTCTTCCTCAAGTATGCCGTTGCCTGTCCAGGGTGAGAACACCACCTTAAATTCTAGCTTAGCCGAGGCACAACTTGCTGGTTCTGCAACCACCATTTCCTATTCTCTTCCCCCCTCCTCTCCTAATCCCTGACCACCTACAATTACATGTATGCCTGCATGCACATACACACACACAGACACACACACACACACACACACACACACAATGTTATCCCTGATTAAGATCCTGCGGCAAAGAGGCCAGTTTCTCCTTGCATTATATCTATCTGACTTTTAGCTTCCGTGCCTGGAATCCAACAAGACCATGTCATCTAGCATATGGGCTTTGGGTTCAGGTGAACTGGATTAGAATCCACTGACTAACTGTGTAACCTTGGCAATTTTATCTCATCTTTCTTTGTGTCTGTTTCTTCATCCATATGACAAGGATAATGGTAGTATCTGCTTCATAGAGTTGTGAGAATTAAGTAAGATAGATGATAGATGGATAGATAGGTAGACAGATATATAGATGTAGCGATAGATACAGATACAAATATTAATATAGATAATAGAGTGCTTACATAATGCCTGGCACCAATCAACATCTCTGTCCCAACTCCCTACAACTTTATGTGGCAATAGCTACATAAAAACTCTCTTTTCTCTACCAAGTTTCATCCAACAGAAAACCTTTTTTCTTTCTTTCCTTTTTCTTTTTTTCTTTTTTTGGCCTAACCAAAATTGAGGATGGCATTAGAGTCTATTGGGTACCCAAAACAATCATCACCGCTCCGTCCCATCTCCCCCTGATGTGTTAGAAACTAATTAAGAAATAAGACACAGAGGACAGACAGAGCATCGGATTTTAGCTTTATTACAGATAAAAGCTGGAAAGGGTGGTTTGGTTCAGCGGCCAAAAGAACGTCCCATGAGGTCCCCCTGCCTTGAACTTTCTTCTTTCACAGGGCAAATCTCCTATTTCCGAAACGGCCACGCCCCGCCCAGCTCACCGCACGATGAGGACAGCGGGAAGGAGGAGGAAGGGGCTCTCCGTTCTGAGCCTGTCAGTCTCTTCTCCCAAACTCACCGCCATGGGAAGTGCAGACTGGGATGGCCACACCAACCGGACCACTTAAGAGGCCGCCAGGAGGGGACAGCCCTTTCCCCAGGACAAAACTCCGAGGCTCACCACCCACCCCCACCCCCTTCTTCTTCCCCGCCCCCCCTCCCAACCCCTTTTCTCTCCACTGCAATGTTTGCATCATGTCTACAGGGGCTTTCTTGGTCCTGTTTCCCCCACATCAGGAGCAAAGCCCCTTAAGCCTTCGCTTTCTCTCAGGGGAGCCCTGGTGGATGTGCCAAGCACAGGTGCCACAATCCAGGGTCTGTGTTAAGTGCGGAAACAGAAGCCCACCACCCAGGGCACCACATTCCAGGCAAACCCAAGACATGAGCCCCCTGAGCAGATTTAAGGCTGACTCTACTGCCATCTTCTGGAAGGAAAGGGTATTTCTTCTCTTGAAATAAAGGCAGGATCCTTGTATTTGACCATTTCAATCTCGTTGGGTAAACATGGACCAGTTGTTCCATAAGGTCATGATGGGAAATACTTTTTTTTTTTTGTCCGTAAATATTTATTTTAATATTTAACTACGTCCTTTGCACCGGATTTCAAGAAATGAAATTTTACATGTATTAAATATATTTGGGAAGTGCTTTTCTTGTGATGCAGTTTTATTTAGTCCCACGAGTTGGAGAGCCGGGCCCCCAAGGAATGCTGCAGTTCCCAGGGTGGCACTGTCCGCCTGAAATCCCCGTGGTGGCTGAGGACACAGCCACCTCTATCCGTGTGGCATCTGGATAGAGGAACCCAGGGGCACCCAAGAACTCAGGGGGATAGCAACAGTCACTGAGCCCCCCAAGAAATGCTACAGTTCTCTTAGTTCGAAGGTCAGCGAGCCGAACCAGGAGAAGTGTTTACAGCTCCCTCGTTCAGTGGGTCAGCAAGCCAGGCCTCCCAGGATTGTTAAAGCTCTTTCAGCTTAAGGAGTTCGGCTTTTCCAGTCCAGCATGTGCAGCTCTTTAAGTTCATCAATGCCAGGTTCTTGTCTCACACCCAAGAAGAATGAGGAAGGAAGACGCTAGAGAGTAAGTCAGAATTTACTATAAGATAGGAAACCTCCCAGCAGGGGAAGAGTCCCAAGCGAGGGGTGCCCACTATGCCTCTTTATATAGTCTTGAAAGTGTGCTGATTGGTTGACAGTAGCACCAATCAGAAAGAGGCATCATGGTGTGGGCTTGAAAATGCACCAATTGGGAGAGGACTGAAAAGAGCCAATCAAGAAGAAGCATGTGAAAGGGGGAAGTTCACCCACCTAGAAATAGGTGTTCTCACTCCAGTCCATGGGGCTTGCAGTGGAAGTTTTTACCTGGATCCACCCTAATCTGTCTGCCTATCCAGTTTCTTCTTTTCTCCTTTCTCAAATGCATTTTTAAGAGGCAAAACACAAAACATTACCACCTGTGGTGGAGACCACTCACTGCTTTTCTGGTTCCCATTTCCCCCACCTACCATGATGGCAACGGCCCATAGGAATGGAGTCTGCATTCCCAGCCTCTGTTGCAGCTGTTTGTGAGGCCATGCCAGTAAGTCCTGATTAATGGAAGACAAGAAAAATGTCAAGTTACACCTCCTAGGAGCTCACCTGCCTCCCCTCCCTCCATCCTGCATCCTGGAATGGAGATGCTGCCGTCTTGGACCAGATAATGTATTCATTATCTGTGGCTGAATAACAAATTTCCTCAGAACTGAGCGGCTTGAAACAGGAAACATTTATTATCACACAGTTTCCATGAGCCAGAAATTCAGAAGAGGGTTAGCTGGGTGGTTCTGGCTCAGGGTGGTTACAGTCAAGACATCAGCCCAGGCTACCATCACCTCAGGCTTGACGGAGGCTAGAAGATCCACTTCCATGACAGCTCTCACACAGGAGATGTCAGTTTCTTGCTGACTTTTGGCAGGAGGCCTCAGTTCCTTGCCACATGGCCTCTCCGTAAGGCTGCTCGAGTGTCCTCACAAAACAGCAGCTGGCGTCCCCCAGAGCAAGTGCCCCAAGGACAAAAACCAAGATGCTTCTTAATAACTTAGTGCTACACACCATCACTTCTACCACATTCTATGCTTCAGAAACATGTCACTAAGTCCAGGCCACATTCAAGGGGCGAATTAAGCTTCCTCTTTTAGAGGAAAACACAAACTGTAATTTTTTTTAACTACTATAGACCATAAGATGGAGGCTAGACCGTAGAGCAAGTTGCCAGGCCTGGGCCATCTACAGATTTCTTTCTGAAAGATACAGAAATGATAACACTATCATGTTTAAGCTTCCAATGCGTGGAGTTTTCTGCCATTTGTAGCAGAGGTGAATACAAACTAACACACAAAATTTAAATCAACAAAAGCACCAACAAGCAATTCTCCTGACCAGGACGTCCTCCATCCCTGTTTCTCCTTCAACCCCACATCCACAACCAACTATTTGTCTGATCCTGACTTCTCTTGATCTCCAGTAATTCTATCCTTGCCCACATCACCATGCTAACTCAATCTTTCTCCTTACGTTTTCCTCACTGGCACATCTCAATTGATGTTTTTCCTTCCTTGCCTTCGTCCAGACAGCAGCCAGGGCGACCAAAGCATTTATCAGCCATGTCACTCCCTTGTTTATGACTCATCAATTCCCTGTGATAACAATAGGAATGAAGGGTTTGAATCGAAGTTTGTGAGCAGAGTCACAATTCTTCAAATCTTTTTTTCTTATGTATCATAGTTGTGCGTCTTTGACGAGTACGTGTGATATTTCAATACTCATATACAAGGTGTAATGATCCAGTCAGGGGACTGGGATATGCATCATCTCAAACATTTACCTTTTTGTTTTCACTGGGAACATGATAATTCTCCAAATCATATGCATAACGATTACCTCAAAAACATTCCATCTTCTCAAAACACAACTGAGAAGAGCCTAAATGCTATGTCCTGGCTCTTGCAAAACTGCCACATGGAATTGTAGGTCATCATTCCAGAGATTCTTTTGGGAGAGAAAGGGGGCAATTTTTCTTCTTGATGGAGTAAGTTTTCCCCATTTAAAACACTGGAAGGTCTTACATCAAAATCTAGATTTCTCGCATCTCTTTAAAATGTGAACAATTCCATTTGCAGTAGCATGATAAACCTGGAGGACATTATGTTAAGTAAAATAAGCCAGGCACAGAAAGACAAATACTGCATGATCTCATTTACATGTGGACTCTTCAAAAATCAAACTCAAAGAAGCAGAGAGTCGATTGAGGGTGCCGGAGGGGGTGGGGGCGGGGGGGAGTTGGGTAGGGATTGGGGAGATGTTGGTTTAAGAATACACACTTTCAATTAGATAAGGAGGATACATTCAAGACATCTATTGTACAATATGGTGACTATAGTTAATAATAATGTATTGCATCCTTGAATATTGGTAAGAGAGTAGATTTTAAGTATTTTCACCACAAAAAATAAGTGAGGTAAGGCATATGGTTTTTAGTTCAATTTAGCCATTTCACAGTGCATACATATTTCAAAGCATCATGTTTATCAATAAAATAAAATAAAACAATTGGACAATCTAATAGCATAGAGTCTGAACATCCACATGGCAGGAGTTGGCTAGAGCAGAGGGGAAGGGGCTCTTTTCTCAGAGGAGAGATGAGCCCAGCATGGACCAGCGTCCCCTCCCAGTTAGTCTGACTCACTGAAATTAAGTCCCTGGCCACCAAGGTAATGGTGGGTGGGATGCGGTGTGTTTCTTCCTGGGTTCTTTTGACTCGGCCAGAGAAAAAAATTTCAGAGCGAGTCCCAAGCAAAATATAAGACAAAATTTATTAGAGACGTACCCAAAGGACATGGATGCCTTAAGAGAAAGGATACAACCATGCCTTTAACAAGAAGCTTTATATACTTTCACAAGTATGACTAAGCAAACCACTAAGAGTGGTGGGCTGCAGGTATCTGGTCACGAGCTTTGATTACCATCTCTCAACCATCAAAGCTCACAAGGACCTTCTAAATAATTGCAGTTATTGTCTAACTAGATTTGGGCTTTTCTTAGAACACCATGTCTGTGTTTGGGGTAATTCCATGCTGTTTCTGGGATGTACTGCACTGGTAGATCCACATTCCAGCTGACAAAGTGGTCAGGTCTGGTATGTCTGGTCAGTTGGGTGAAGCTTGTATACTGATAGGAGAGATGTCTGAATGCTTATCCTATTTTAATTTAAACCTGCCTACAAGAAACTTAGCTATCTGTGTCTAACGTGCACTGAATTGCCTGCTTCAAAGGGGTGCATGGAAATTCACTCCAAAATATGGCTTTTTGCCACAAAGTCTCTCTGATCTTCTTGTTTCCACTTAGTTGCAGAGAAGTTGCTTTCTCCTCCCTGTTATCTCATGATCTATTGCAGAAAAAAAGAGCAAAATAGAGTACACTGAGCAAGCCTTCTTACAAGTATAATGCCTGTCTCTAAGGATCATCTAAATTCCAAAGATAACTATTTGCAAGCCATTCTCTGTTCCCCCATCCATTTATTCTCCTAGTCCCATGCTGCCCTTCCTTCCTCCCCTTCCCATGATCTGTTTTATGAGAAGCCAAGCCTACATTCTTTCTGTAACCTTGAAAGAGTATGCAAGTTTCTAGAACTCATTGGGAAGTTGGGTGCTCATTCTGAAGGCCTTCGTGTATATGCATTAAAGAAAATGTGTATGCCTTTTCTTCTATTAATCAATCATGCCTCATGCCATTGATTTTTCCACAAACGTTTAGGGGCCAACAGCAGTGGCCCCACAGATGCCACCAGATCGCGAAGCCCTGAACCTCCGGTAGAAAGATACATACCAAGGCCATGACAAATGGGAGTCACGCACAAAGTCTAACACGCTGCCCAGGTCAAAGCCACTGCCACTCTGAGTGGGGAGAGGCTAGTGGGCAGCTTAGCACAAGGAACCAGGAATCAAGCTGAATGATGGAATCCAAACCCTGTCTCTTCCTAGCTGAGTGACCTTGGGTGAGTGACTGGGTGACCCTCGGTTTTCATTCCCTCCTTTGTGAAGTGGAAGTGATAATAGCAATTACTAAAAAAAAGCTTGTGAAGATTTAGTGAGAAAAGTTGTGCAGAAACATTCAGCTGTGTGCCTTGCACAGGACAAAGGCTCCAGAAAGAGGAGCTAACATGATTACCCTCATCTCTTCTGGGCCTTCTAGACTCGGGGACTCCCAATGGAACCCAGCAGCACCTGAAGGTAGGTACATATGGAAGAAGGAAAGGCAGACCTCTAGCAAACACTACTGAGCCATCTTATTAAACTCTCTCCTCTCCTTCCCTACCCTTTCTCATCTCTCTCTCTATTTTTTCTGAAACATGGCTTAAAAACCACCAAGCAGCAGCCGGAGATGCACTGCCGGCTCTGTGATGCCCTCAATAGCTCTGACCTTTTCCATCCAGGGATCTTTGCAACAGTAATTGAACGTGCTGGGGGCACTTACTCAACCAGAAGTCTGTCAAGGCTTCTGGAAAGCTAAGTAGCTTCAGACAGTTGGGAGATTATGGAGATGCCTTTGCTATGTTCTCTGCCTCTCATAATAACTGTGGAGAGGCCCACAAATACAACCACACACTTCCTGACACAACCACACACTTCTTTACGCTCTTATCCAATAACGCTTGCCTCTTCTCGACTGTTGGCATCCATCCTGAACAAAGGAACTGCCTTGGGCCATTGTCAAATGAAAGAAGGCACCAATGCCCTGGCCATCATGTCTTTGTTTACTTCCTTCTTGACTCACCTACCCACCAGATATTTCTGAAGCACAGAGGGGAAAAGAACGGAGTTAATATTTATCACATGTCTACTCTTTGCCAGACACTGCGATGGGTCCTCTGTGTAAATATCTCCCACACAACACATAAGAGGAGGATATTATCCCCCATTTTACAGAGGAGGACAAAGAAACTCAGAATGTTTGTCCCACCAGGAAGACGTGAAGCCAGAACTTAAATCTAGAAGGTACTCCTAGGGACTTTGCAAAGCTGAGAAACAGAAGGTCAGGGAGGTCACCCATGGAGACCAGAAAGCACCTCTGGAAACTCAGCCTGGAGCCACAGTGAGCACTGCTCTTGAAGTTCACCCGGAGGGCTTCGATCAGTCTCACATCTGTCCACATACGGCACTGCAGCTGCCTCTGTAGAAAAATGGCTCTTTCTTCTCCTCCATCTTCCAAACACACGAGTGCCTTTTCCTGCGTTATGTAAGTCAAAAAGAAAAGATGGCCTCCCTACATTGACCCCTTGCTTATTTATGTTACCAAACCAGATAGAGTTCATTTGCCCATGTGCAATGGAAGGCCAAATATTGAAGCACCGGTGATCTGCAGAGAGAAAAGTTGACCACAAAGCAACCAGGCGAGGAGACAGGAGACTTGCCAAAACCTGTCTCCATGGACCAGCCTAAAAGTAGCACAGGAGAAAGATGTCAGAAGGAGGTTTTCAGGATCCGCAGATTGGGGTGGAGAAAAAGAGGAAGCTTGGAAAGTCCCTTGGACGTGTTCACTTGCATCGTTATGCCTCTTCATGGGTTGCATGTGCAAACTGGGGGGAGTTGATAAAAAACATGTGGTGGAAATTCAGGCTGTGATGTCAGCGATCACCCATCAGGCACACAAGTCTATTCTGAACAGACGCCCATCAGCCATATTGGTTCCAACTGGTTTCAGCCAGCTTTGCTGTTTTGCAAGTGAAGGGGACCTCAACAAGCTGTTTCCTTATCTGCTGTCCTGTAAAACAAGCTCCATAATCCTATAAGAAAGGGATGGGTGGTAGCGGGATACTGCCTGGCCGGTGGGGGGGACACAGCATCAATAATGGTACCTGAACTCCAACCAGGCAAAGTGGGGACCAAAGGGAGGTATAAACTTTTCTGGACGGTGCCCCCTTGTATACCTAATCCTGAATTGTACCTGACATCTTTAAGATTATAAAAAAAATTTGGAAGAAAGAATAAATAAGTGAATAATTAGATAAACACAAAACAAAAAAAGAATTCCTGTCAGTCACCAGTTTCTTCAAGTCCGTGGGGCATGGTTTTATTTGTTTCTCCACTGAAGGCTGGAACCCAATTGATCAAAAGCCCACCGATGCCAAACCTAAATGCTTATGCATCCATTTTGTTTTCAAGATAGCCCATACAAGCAGATTTTTAATTATGTAGGGTTGGCCTGCTTTTCTTCCCCTATAAAACTTCATCCAGCTTCTGCCCTGGTCAGATGGAGCCTTGTGGTGATACGACCCAAGCTGTTTCAAAGTTCTCTGGCCTTCAGAGCTCTACGGCAGAGACTCCCTTTTGTGCTGCTGGGAGACATCACTTAGACACCTGCGTCCCCTTTCGGGTCTATTTCTACCCCTCAACCAAGCTTGTATAAGCTACCGTCACCTCACAGTTACATGTTTTTCCCTGATCAGACCCCCAATTCCTTGAACCTCTTACAACTTGGAAAACTGTGGCCCAGAGTTCCCTGGGGAAGGGATTCTGGGAAATGCCATTCCTGGCTTCTCTGTGACTCAGAGGAGCCCTTAGAAGAGGTGACAGTGGAGCTGAGTTGACAACCAGAAAGCAGCGTGCCAAATGTCCCCTTCTGGTCCCAACACAGCATGCTCCGTCTCAGTGCGACTGATTCTTTCCCCAGAAGTGTGCTCCTACACTTGCACAGCAACTTTATAATAACACACAAATGATCTGTGTCTTCTCTATCTGCTCATTACAACCGAGATATAACCCACATTAAAAGCTTAAGATGCAATGCTCTGGGCCCCTCTTGCTTAAATAAAGGGGAGTCATGTCTTTTTCCAGAGACTCCAACCTCCTAAAATACTTCTGGGCATGCCCCGTTGTGCTGCCATGTGTCCATCCAACCATCTGATGGCAGCTCACTGCCACAGCAAGGACGGGAGCTCCTATGCGTCTCCCTGACCAGATTCCAAAACCACTGGCCCCTTGACAGCATCAGGGAGGTAGAGGCCTGACCTGCTGATCTTGGGCGCCCTGAGCAGCAGTGTCCCTGATGCCGGTGGTGGAACCAGGAACTCACTGCTCCCTGTGTCCGTGTTGAAGTCACTTTGGAAACAGTTGATCCACAGTAGCTGGAAGAGGGTAGAGGGACTCCTGACTCAGTTGACGAATTCTGCCACATCGACCGGAACAGAAAGAGTACCCAAAGAGCTGAGAATGGGCATCTGCATCGTGGTAACCCTGCCAGCTAGTAATCCCAGCCATGGGGTGTCCCGACCTCCGACTTACAGAGCAGCCTCTCTTTTCTGATGAAGAGAGAAAGAGCTGGAAGGGGACAGGGAGGAGGGGTGGAGGCATGCCAAGCCATCCATTCCCATATGAGGATAAATGAATCCAAAGAGTCTTCCCAAGGGGAGGGAGTCCTGGGCAGGAGGGTGGGGACAGCTGTGAAGAGGGTTTAGACAACCAAGCCCCACCCTGGGCACCTGGGAGTCCTCAGCCCTGTCCTCTCTCTCTCTCAGCCCTGAGAGCCAAGGAGCCTCTTTAGATAAAACCTTGGCTTTCCAGGATGGCCCCTGCCCAGGGCCCCAGGGCCCCTGGGGGCTCTCGGCCTTTGCTGTGTCCAGGGGGTTGATTTTCTCTGTTGCTTAAAAACTCCACAGCCCCATGTAGCTCAAGCCTGTCTCAGATTACAGCCTTTCTCCCGCTTGCGAGATGCACTCCGGGCTGGTGTCGTTTTAATCTTTTTATGTGGGTTGCAGCAAGGGGTGGACAGAGAAGCTGCCCAGAGCGGCATGGGGGCTCCTTGGCGAGTCTCCAAAACCTGCAGAGGAAATGCCATTAGCTTCAAATCCACCGTGCGGGAAGGGAGGCCGGGATCTGCCAGGAGACTGAGCTCCGGGGGAGGAGGAGAGAAGAGGCCCAGCAGGAAACAGGAAAGCCTGGGGTAGCTCTCTCCTTTCTAAAGCAGAGAGAGGCTGGGAGCTGGCACCGGCAAGACGCTTCCGCAGAGCACGAGAAAGGGAGGCAGGGAAGGGCGGCAGAGAGGCAACTATCCATCACAGGGATAGTGCAGAGATCTTTGACCAAAATGCCTGCAAGACGACATGGCCAGACTCCTCTCTGGAGGCCAAAATTCTAGAACCGGATTGAGATTCCGCAGAAGTCAGAGCTCCTCTGTCTCCGCGTCAGGTCACATCTGCGCTCAGAGAGGCAGTTGAGTCCCAGGTTCAAAGGCCGCCTCCAACTCTGCTAAGCCATGATGCCTTGGATAGGTGTCTGGCCTCCTGAGCCTTGCTTTCCCACATGTGCAGGAGGGACTAGGAAAGTCGCTCGCTCATGGGAGAGTTATGTCAATTCAATGTGCCCTGTGGTCAGAGCCCCTGCCAGGCAGACCCGGCCCGCCTAGCTCCCAAGGCAGGGAGAGGACAGGCACACTCAGAAATCAGGAGGACAGAGGGTGCAGGTGCTTTTATGGTTCCTGGCACTCTGCCATGGGCGGGGAAGAGCAGTGGTGGATGGAAAGGGAGAGGCGGGGCAGGCTTTGTCCCAGCTGGTCTGGCGCGGATGAGTGCCTTAACTGCCCTGTGCCTGTCTCCCAAGCTCCTTATGATCACCTTGGGTCTCAGACACGCTGCAAGAAACTAGAGACAGGGTACCGAGCAAGGCAAGCTTGATGGGGAGCAGGACAAGGAACACATACATGCCTAAATAAATGTGTGATCCACACAGCGTGAAGTTCAAGGTGTCAGGAGCGAGAATGATAAGGAAGTGGGACTACTTGTTTGACATTCACGGTTCTTGTCCAAGCACTCATCCTATATGCCAGACCTCGTCCTATCTCTGGAGACACAACAAGAACCATGACTGGCGGCTCAGCCTGTCATCCCAGCGCTTTGGGAGGCCGAGGAGAGTGGATTGCCTGAGACCACGGGTTCAAGACCAGACAGGGCAACTTGGCAACACCTCGTCTCTACAATAAAATAAAGAAAAATAAGCCAGCGCATGCCTGTAGTTCTGGCTACTTGGAAGGCTGAGGCTGGAGGATCGTCGGAGCCCAGCAGGTCGACGTGGGTGTGGCCGTGAGTGTGCCACTGCACTCCAGCCTGGGCAACAAAGCGAGACTCGCACTCAAAAAAAAAAAAAGAACCACAACTGACTCTGTCCCAAAAATCCTAGTGACTGGAAGACCACACGCGCACAAAAACAACTCACCAAATAGAGAAATAAAGTTTTTTCTGATAAGAGCTTCAAAGAAGTATGATAGAATGCAGGGCACCTTTAAATGGGGGAGTCATTCCTGGATGGCAGAAATATTTTTTTTTTGAGTTGGAGTCTCACTCTGTCGCCCAGACTGGAGTGCAGTGGCCACTCCCAGCCACCGCAGCCTCGACCTGCTGGGCTCCGGCGTTTCTTCCGCCTCAGCCTTCCAAGTAGCTGGAACTACAGGCGCGCGCTACCACATCCAGCTAATTTTTTGATTTATTGTAGAGATGAGGTCTCACTAAGTTGCCCAGGCAGGTCTCGAACCCGCGGGCTCAGGCAATTCACTCACCTCAGCCTCCCAAGGCACGGGATTACAGGCTGAGCCACCAAGCCCGGCTGGAGGAAATATTTGAGCTGATCCCTGACAGGGGCTAGCCGTAATAATCACACCTGTCTCAAAATGAACTGGTAGGGGCCACACGAGGTGGCTCACGCCTGTAATCTCAGCACTTTGGGAAGCCAAGGCCGAAGGGTCGCTTGAGCCTGGGAGTTCAAAACCAGCCTGGGCAACAAAGCACGATCCCATCTATACACAATAAAATTTAAAAAAAAACAAAATGAACTGGTAGGGTAAAGATCCCTAACCAACTGCTGTATGGCCCCATCCTGACCCCTCCCCTCCACCCCTAGGACCCTCATGGGAGGCGGTTTCAGACAGGAGACCGAAGATGTTGTCTCTTCTCACCTGCAGAGCACCAGGCCATTTCAAAGAGAATGCATAGCCAGGCTCCACCCAGGCCCACAGGCCGGGAGCTCAGAGACTGCTCAGTTTCCTAATGCTGGGAGCCTGCAACCTAGGCGCCCTCAGAGCCCCTTAGGGACTGCAAGGTCCTTGTCACACTTTCCTTTGCTGCCATCTTGTGGACAGACTGAGAACCAGCAAGCCTGACGGATGGGGTAAGGTTTCTCCCATTCGTTCCACAAAGGTGACCAAACACCGGGATGTCGGCGCTGTTCTAGGCGCCGGTCCTGGAGACAGAGCAACCAACAGAACGGATAAACGTCTCTGCCTCCTGGAGCTTATGTCCTGGCTGGTTGTCTGGGATACAGCTATGTCAGGGCCGAGCCATTCCCATCTGAGAGGGGTGACCAGGTTTAAAGAGGTAAAACGTCTGCCCAGACCTGGCAGCTTGCAAGTGGAGAATGGGATTTGAAGGAAGAGCTCCCTTTGCATGACTGACCCCTTCTCCCCGCTTCCCATAAGTCTGGCAAGAAGACAGGGGGTTAGCTCTGAGTCGGGGCTTGGGTGCGGTCAGCAAATCCTGAGAGAGTGACAGCGCGCGGAAAGGAAGGAGCCCCGGGCTGGGACCCTACAGACCCGAGTTCCAGTCTTGTCCTACCACTTTCTGGACGTGTGACCATAAGCAAAGCACTAAGTGTCTCTGGTCAGCTGCAAAATGGGCATAATGAGACCTATGTCACCTATGGTTCCTTCATCCCGCTGCCAACATTTATTGAGCACGTAGCATGCGTGACCATCATGCGGGGAGTTGGAGTCACAAAACTCTTTGCGCCTTTGTTCCCCCCTTGTGCCTGCTCCTGTGTTGAGACACAGCCTCCAGTCTTCCAGCTCTCTGAAGTTCATCCTCTCTCCTGCTCTTTGAAGCTGTTGGCCCTTGGGTCCCCCAAGTTTCTCCTAGGCTGGCTGCCTTCTCCTGTCCTCATGTCCTTCTGTACCTCAGGTGGTCTCCATGATCAGTCAACGTAACAATTGCTACCCTCTCCTCCTCCTGCCCCAGCTGGCCATTCTGCTAGAGTAATACCAGCAAAATCATCCTGACTGAGACCCCCGTTTCCAAACTCCCCAGTCCCTCTTATTACCTTCCAAATGTACCTGAAACGTGACCTCTTCGCTCTATCCTTAGCGCCACACTGCCCCAAAGCCATGGTCCTTTGTTTCATTCCTTCCCCAGATATGCTTCTAGCAGAAGCCGTCCACCCTCCCTGTCTCCACCGCCTCACAGCCTGGACTCTGCAGGCTGGCGTCTTTCCTCACCTCCTCCTAAGTACAGTTCTTTGATGCTGTTTCTGCCCTTGACACAGCCCAGCATGGCTGCATCTGCCTAGGGAGAGTCTCCTCCCTGAGCCCCTGGCCGGTCACACTCTCCTGCCTCTGAACGTTCTGTCCTGCATCACTGATTCTGGGAGGAGTCTCGTCACATGGGCTTTGTTGAGAAATTCAGTCCTATTCCCATTAAATTGCTCCCTGCTTGCCACCCTACTCCCAAGCCCACACCTGGGCCATGGGGTCTAAGACCCTTCCCGTTACCACAGCACTTACAGGACATTGACTACACTCCAGGCACCAGGCTAAGCACTTTTCTTGAATAATCTTATTTATTAACCTCAACAATCCTATTAGCAGATGATATTATCCCGGTTTAACAGATACGACTGAGGAGCTTAGCCAAGGTCACATAGCTAATAAGTAGGGCAATATGTCTTCAAAATTTCCCTCTCATTTATAAAATGCATTCCCTGGAATTCACTGAGAGAGGACCCATGAGGACGTTGGTTCCCCCAACTAGGCATTCCTGAGGGGTTGTGATGTCACTTGATTATAGGCTCTCTGTGAGGTGGGGGCTTAACTGGGCTTTTCAATACCATCAGCAGTTTTTCTTCATAGCATTTGTAACAACTCTTAACAATACCTTCCTTTGTATCATCATGTTATTGGTCTTCCCTTCCAAATTGGTTTGGCTCTCAATAAATACTTGTGAAAGGAAGTGGATAGGGAGAGAGAGATGAGAGGGAGGGAAGACGAAAAGAAGGAGAATCTAACGCATGGGTCGTGAAGGCAGGAAGTGGTCAGAGTCGTGCAGCTAGAGAGGACGATGGTCAAGCCATGAGCCGTGGGGAGTAGTTAAGCTATGAGCTGGGGAGTGGTCAGGCCATGAGCTAGGAAAGGTCGAGCCATTAGCCAGGGAGTGGTCAAGCCATGATCTGGGGAGTGGTCAGCCAT
>CAUYQG010008830.1:0-34515 GCA_963574415.1 Tarsius wallacei
ATTGCTTAAATTAGCTAGAGAGTAAATTAGGAAAACTGAAATAAGCAGAACTGAAGCTGTAAAAAAAATACCGTTGTCAGTTGCTGAGCACGGTGTCACGTTTCAGAGTCTCTCCCAGAACTTTCTGACAATGGAGAAGAACGTGCTTCCCAAACAATGTACCCAGTAAAATGCACTTTTTGCTTTTTCCAGTTGCCTGCAAAAGGCTTTTATATATGCATGTATTAACAAAGTTTATTCTTTTAAAAATATAATTATTGAATATTGATTGGATATAATTAGTTAAAAAGGTACATTTCATATATATATGTATATATATGATGCAAAAATAATAACCCTCCTTATAAAACCTGTGGACCCAACCTGTAGCTTCAGAAATAGAATATCACTGATGACCTTAAAAACCAGTTTTTAGTCCTTGAAAACAACTACCGTGAAAACATATTTTTAAGCTTTATATGGTTTCAACACCATAAAGATGGAAACATATTTTCTACGTGTTCTAGGTTAAAATATTCCCTTTTAAATTTAAGTCATTAATCCACCTGGAATGGATTTTTGTGTATGGCATGAGTCAGAGGTTGAATTTTATTTTTCTCAAGTGCATAGCAAATAGTTTTAACATTATTAATTGAAAAGTTATCTTGTGGCTAGCTGTAGTAGCTCATGCCCATAAGCCCAGCACTTTGAAAAGTTTAGGTGGGAGAATTGCTGGAGGCTAGAATTTCAAGACTAGCTTGGGCAATATCGCAATGCTTCACATCTACAAAAAAAAGGTGTGGTAGCATGCACCCGTAGGCCCAGCTACTTGGGAGGCTGAGGTAGGAGAATTGCTTGAGCCCAGGAGTTTAAAGCTGCAGTGAGTTATGATCACCTCCGCACTCTAGCCTGGGTGATGGAACAAAACCCTGTCTTAAAAAAAAATAAGAGAGAAGAAAAAAGTAGTCATCTCATTAAACACCAGAATGTCTCCAGGAATGCTGCCTAAATCTGGTTGGTAAAGGTTCTGGCAGTGAAGCACCTAGCATTCAGGTTCAAGTGGCAACAACAACTTTCCACCTAGTCTGCTGGCCAGTGTTCTTAGAGGACATGACACTGACATCATCCAGGTTTTCAATGGCATCAGGGACCAGCAGACCCTCTTCCTGGTGCATCTTCAGTGTTCTTATGTAGGTTTTATTGCTTTTCTTTTTGGAGATGTTCTGTTACATTTGGAAGTCAAGGTTGATACCACCTACATGGATTCCTGCTGCAAGGAAATTGAGGACATCGTCTTCTTCCATCTGTAGAATACCAGGTGCCTCAGTGTGCATTACAAAAGTTTCTTTTTGAGTTATGACAGGAACCCAAGACAACTTGTATGGACTCCCCTCTAGGTGGCAAAGAAAGGCCAAGATTTTTTTGCATCATTTTTTCTTCATTAGTCTTGTCAGAAGCTTGCTGGTTTTATTAACCATTTTGAAAAAACAACTCTTGGCTTTGTCGAATCTTTATATAACCTTTATATCATATTATTTTTCTATAATAATCTTTGTGAAATCTTTATATATCTTTATATAGTATATATGCTTATTAACTGATTAATGTCTGCACTTTAATTTTTTTCATAATGTTTTGGGGGTTCTATTCTTTATCGAACGTCTAACGCTTAACTTATTAAGTTTATTAGTTTTCAGAATTTTTTTTTACGGTAAGCATTTCAGGCAACAAATTTATTTCTAAAAACCTTATTGTGTGTATTTTTAGTAATATTCAATTGTTGTTCCACTCTTAGTATTTTTATTTTCATTATAGTTATTTTATTTTTCACTTATGGGTTATTTAGGAGTACATTTCCTAATCTCAAAACCTTGAATTGTGTTTTAATTGTATTTTGTTATTCATTTTTGATTTATTTAAATTGAGGTCTTAATATGTAATCAATGTATAATCTATTAGATACTGTGTTTTGGAATTTATTTAAATTGAGGTCTTAATATATAATCTATAAGGTACTGTGTTTTGGAATTGTTCGAGACTTGCCTAATGCCTAATGGCCCTGGGTGTGATCAGATTTCCTGTTTCACATGCCCTTGAAAGAATACTTGTTTTCTACCTCTTGGTGAAATGTTCTATATTTTTCTATTAACGTCGAGCTTACTCTATTTTCTTTTTGGGGGGACAAAGTCTTTGTTCAGTTAGGCTGGAATTCTATGATGGCATTCTGTCCGTCAGGAAAATGGGCAGAAGCAATAGAAAGTGCTTTTGTCCTGACTTTTACAAGGTTATAAAAGTTCTCTCTTCTCTCCCATCTCTTTTTGGCCAGCTTAATGCAGACGATCTAGGAGGCTCGATAGGATTCCAGTGGGCCCTAGAAGATGACAATACCACAAGATGAATGAAGTCACAATCTCTGAGTCCTTGGTGATTGATATGAGGATAAACAGACTTCCATAGTAAGTCACTGAGGTTCAAGGTTTACCTGTTACTGCTTCACATTATAACCTAGAGTAGCCTGATTAATACAGTGTAGTTCAAGTGCTCTGTGTCATCAGTGACATTTTATCTGTTTAATCTAGAAAATACAAAAAAAAAGTTAAAATATTCCACTCTGATAGAAAATTTTACAAATTTCTTCTTGCATTTCTTTTTTTTATATTTTCAATTTTTATTTTTCTTTTATACTATTAGATGCATACAAGTTTAGAATTATTATTATTTTTTGGTAAATTTAGTCTTCTATCACTGTGTAGTGGCTTTATATTTCCAATAATGCCTTTGCTTTCAGAGTCTGAGGGAGGAAAAAAATCGCCTTTCGGGTACAATGTGCACATGGTGGGTGGTGGGTATAATTAAAGCCCAGACTAAAAATTATTTGTACCCCCTAAAGCCATTGAAAAAAGAATAAAAAAGATATGCCTTAAATATGAAAACACAAAAAGATTGAACATGAAAGAGTAGGAAAAGATATAACATTTCAGGTTGACATTAATTTTCTGTCATCTTAATTGATTTATTATTTTTATTCTCTTCCAAATTCCATTATTGTTGTTGAGAAATCAGTTGTTATTAATAGTACAATTGTCATTCATTTGAAGATTATCTGTATTTCTTCTCTGGCTGCTTACAAGATTTTGTCTTGTATTATACTTTTTTGTCATGGTACGCCCAGATGTGGTTTTTATTTTTATTTTTTGGTCTTATTTGATATCCATTAGCCTTCCTATAACTATTCACTAATTATTAGTTTTTTAATTTCTTGCATATTATTCCTTTAAATATTTCTTTTGTTCAATTTTCTATCCTTTTTTCACATATGTTTAAGTGAATGTTAGATTTTATTAATTTATTCTCCATATCTCCTAGCTTTTTATCATATTTTCCATTTGTCTATATGTGCTACATTTCAGAAAATTTAAGATAACTAGTTAAGCAATTTCATTTCTGGCTATATCTAATGTAGTTTGCATTTAGTATTTTATGTGTTATTGTAGTTTTATTTCCCAAATTCTTACACGTAAGACAAACTGCTTCTTAATTATTGTAAATCTGCAATACAGTCAAGACTGGTGTCGCGCGGAACAAAAAAAAATTGATACTTTTTCAATTTTTCAAGTTTTTGTTGCATAAAGTCACTTTGTGGTAATAATAACATGGCTTGCCCTGCGGGTCATTGATACTGGCCTCTGGGCTTGGCGGTTGTGGTACTGCGTTTCCGAGTAGCAAGAGCTAGAGTTTTTAATCCCTGCCTTCTACAATCAATAACAAAACTGTCACTCTGCAATAATAGTTTAAGTAAAAAAGTATTTCTTAAAAACTTGGGCCTACTCCAAGTCATTTATCACATTCTAGCAAGCCACTGGCATGGATGTCATCTGGTTTCTTTCCTATCTCTTTCTTTTTCAGTCAGTAGCTCGAAGAAAAGATGGAGTGGCCGAGTTTTAGCATCCTGTCAGACTTTTCATGGTAACTGATGTAGATGAAAGATGTAGGGTCCTACTGAAGTGTTAGAATTTCACGCAAAACTCTAACAAACCAGCGCCTCATTACATCAGGTCTTTCTCTTATATCCTGTACCATAAAAGTTCAAACCCAGGAAATGGCAGTGGTTACTTTTCATTGACTTTAGCATCTGACCTCAGGGACTTAGATGTATATCCATTCTGAGCTCTGGCAACATATTTCTAAGTAAACAATGTCGAGATGCTTTCAGCTATGCGAAAAGTGTTGCCAACACACTATTTGGTGTTAAATCAGCAGTCATTTCGTGCTGGGGATTAAAGAACCCCAAACTCTACAGATGTCTTGCTTCACCACGTCTAACGATGATTGAAGGATTTACTATTTGTCTAATTTAAAAAAATACACCACAACTTTTACTAAATCGCAGCAACTACAAAAAGAATGGCAAGAAAAAAATACGACTTCGCAAAAATACACTAAAAAATTTGACTGTTTTTTTTCGGAATCGGTCAAAATTTCAGTGTTTCGTAATAGCCCGACTGATCAAGGTCCAGGAAGTGAACTTACCATGTTTAAGAAACTGGGATCAATCACTCTATGAAATAACTATATTGTATGTGAAAAGACTGCACACTTTAGAATATAAAACCTATCTACATGTGATAGTTAGCTGCGAAAAGCCAATTGGTCTTCTCTTGGCCTGGAAGAATGGTGTTCCAGATTTCATTACAAATTAGTGGCAACTTTCAACTTTTCTGTGTGGTAGGAATCTTGTTTTCACCTTCCAGTTAGTTCTTCCACCCCAATGTGTGTCATGAGGTCTGTGATGTTTTTTTCCAGATCATCAATGCTACTATTCATGTCATCATTTCTTCCGATGAACTGCTCAGAAATCTTGGTCTGAAATTTGCACCTGCTATAGAAGCGTATGTTCCACCAAGGTGAGATCCTGCACATTTTGGGGGTCAGTCTTGGCCATCTCCCCAGTTCCCAGCTTGGCCTGTTTAGTTTTTAATAATCTCTTGTTCTCTAGTCATATATCAACTCTCATATTTTGTTTCTGTAAACATATTAAACATATTTATGTTGCATGATTGCATTGATAATTCTGGTACCCGAAGTCTTTGTGAGTCTCAGCCACCTTGTATTAGTTGTCTTGCCTGCCCCACCCACCGCACCCCCCTAAAGATTCATGTGCTTCCTGGAAACTCAGAAAACAGTTTCTTTTGGAAATACGGTCTCTGCAGATGTGATTAGCTAAGTTAAATGAAGTCATATTGGAGTAGAATGAGCCCTAAAAACAACGTGGCTGGTGTCTTTATACACACAGAGAAGACGTGAAGAAAAACATATAAGGAGAATGCTATGTAAAGATGGAGGCAGAGACTCAATTCACTTATGAGTGAAGGATTGTCAAGGATTGTTGGCAACCGCAAGAAGCCAGGAGAGATCATCCCCAAGAATCTTCAGAGAGACATGGCCCTGCTGACACCTTGACTTCAGACTTTTAGCCTGAATGAACACATTTTTGGTATTTTAAGCAGCCAAGTTTGTGGTACTTCATTACAGTAACCCTTGGAAACAAATATGAATCTCATATGTAAAATGTATAATACCCATTCAAAGAGATAATGTGAGGATTAAATGAGAGAATGTGACAGGCTGGGCAAGAGCATCTTCATTGGAAGATAGATGAACTCTAGACTAAAATCAAGTAGAGAAAGAACAAGAAGAACCATCTTTTTAGTTATGTATTTTCTATCAAGAGAAGACATTTTTCTTTTCTTTGAGGGCTCCAGATCATAATGGAATTATACAGTAATGTATTATAGTTCAATTTGCACAGAAGTGCTTTGTCTTCTCTGTCTAGAAAGTGTTCAATACATGTTACCTTTTTGGGTTTGATTTTTCAAACGCCACATCTCTGTACAGTCTTGGATATTATCTTTATAGCGCAAGCACATATATGTGTTTGCACAACACACACATCTAGACATCTGCATATACACATTTCACATCATGCATATTCACACACAGATGACTCAAATTGCCTTTTATTCAAACCTTATTCGGTCCTCTCCTTATGATCCCAGCTAATTGGAGATCTCCCCTATTTTTTGAAACTTTATATAGGAGACTTTCTTAATTTCAAATCATAGTTCATGAAATGGAACCTTAATATTTTTTCTTCAAATAAGAGGAAGAACATTAAAAAAAAATAACAAATATCCAGAAACAGTGAATTGTAGTAGAGGGAAAAGGTTTCATCAGCAGTTAGTGCCCTCTTAGCTATTTTTTATTACTCGGAAGAAACATGTCACAAACATTTTTCAGAATCCAAAAAAAAAAGTACTGCCAACTCTAGCGGTTTGCATTGTGGTATTACTCACTTGGGATCAGTCTGAAAGCAACTATCTCACTTCGTGTCATGAGTTTAACCAGCAGTTTAGCTTGGCCATTTGAGCCAAAACCTTGGAGCAAGGGAAGGAGTACTATAAAAAAAGTTCAAGTTAATCTTCCAAGTTCAAACATAAGGCAGTTCATGGGAATTAAAAATAAAAGCCTGCTTTGAAATAAATTCTAACATGAAGAAAGAGAACAAATGGACATTTAGACTGAATGACGTTATTTTTAGAAAGTGGCTTTTCTCTTCCTGTGGTCTCGTTTTGGATTTTAGTGGGCAAAGCACAAAGACAATCTCGTGTGCCGTCACGGAGGGTATCCACATGCCCCACCTCTGCAATTAAGTTTTGATACTTTGAGGATAATTCTAGGTGTGGCATACAAGTGTGAGTACAGAAGAAAACCTCAGGCTGGGCAAGAACATCTTCATTTGAAGATAGATGAACTCTAGACTAAAATCAAGTAGAGAAAGACCTAGAAGAACCATCTTTTTAATTATGAATTTTCTTTTTTTTTAAAACTGTATGTTTGTTATGTCAACAATGATGTCTATTCAATGTACTGGTCATATCCAGTATTCTACAGCCTTTATATTTTTTACTTAACAGATTGTAGAATATTATTTATTCTATTACACCAAGACTGACTTCAATCTTTTAAAAAGCTTCATAGTATCCTACCATGTAACTCTGTTCTAATTTATTTATTCGGTTCTATATTAATGTATGTTTCGTTGTTTCCAATTTTTTTATTATTAAAAAAATTCCAATATTGATGTCTTACAACTGTAATCTTTCCCCATTTGCTTCAATAGCAAAAACATGGAACCAACTGTGTTGTCCATCAAAGCTGGATAAAAAAATGTGGTACATATACACAATGGAATATAATGCAGCCATAAAGAAGGACAAATATATGGACTTTGTAGCAACTTGGATGGATTTGGAGTCGATCGTACTCAGTGATCTATCACAGAAACAAAGAACAGAGTTCCATATATCCTCACTCATAAGTGGACCTTGAACAATTATAATGCTATATGAAAGTTATGTATTTTCTGTCAAGAGAAGAGATTTTTCTTTTCTTTAAGGACTCCAGATCATAATGGAATTATACAGTAATACAGCCCCATCTACACAGTTGTATAACTTTATATAATGAAGTTAGTCTAGAAAAAAATGCTTCAACACAAAGAATCAGACCAACTAGTATTCACCAAGTATCTTTAGAAGGGTGGTGAAAACGGTGGAATAGGCGTTTCTTTACTTGTAAATACGCAAAACTTGTAGAAATTCATTGGTTCGTGTATTTATTAAAATATATCGATTGCGTGCTCACAGCAGAACTCATATTAGGTATAGGAATATAGATGGGGGAAGAGACAATAAACAAAAGAAGCAAATAAAATATAAAGTGTGTTAAATGGTGATTTGGAGGAAAATAAATTTGAGGAGCATCGGGCCTAGGAGTATGTAGTAATGTTTAAAGGATGGCCAGGAAAGGGCTTACTGAGAGAAGTTAATTAAGTGGACACCCCTAGGAGGCAGGACATATTCCCATGAAGTTGAGGAATTAGGATACTAGGATTTGCAAATCTGAGTTACAGAAGAGAAGCCTAGGTTAGAGATAGCTCGCATATGTGTAAAAATATCCAGAGAAACTTATTAGAATAACTTCTGTTTTTAAGAATTTCTTATTTATTTACTGAAGATACTGAAATTCTAGGCCAACAATATAGTGTCAGTGTATACTGAAGGTGGTTTTTTTTTTCTACCAGCCTATTTTTGTTCTGGGAATGGTTATAATAATTTAGCCAAAGACTTTGATGTAAGTCCACCATTTTCACCATCCTTCTAAAGATACTTGGTCTGATTCTTTGTATTGAAGCATTTGTTTTCTAGGTATATTGGGGCAAGTGTGTCCTCAGATATTAAGAGGATAAGTGTGTTGTGGCTTACAGTGTAGTCTACAGTGTAGTCTTGGAAATTCTATATACTGTCCTAGTCCACTCAAAATGACAGAAACCTTAAGCGAGATATTTTATTACGATAGCTACCTTATACTACTCATCTATAAAATAAAAGGATTAGACCAAGTAGTTTTTACAAGACGTTTTTTGGTTCTAACATCCCATGAACATAACGATATTCACCTTGATTCCTTTGTGGAGCATTTTATATTGTGAACACCTTGCCTAGTTCAGCAGATTTTGTCATGGGGAATTTTCTTCACTCTTGTTAGTAATGGATCTTCTTAAATACTCTACTCACAGGACTTCTGTTGTTGAGAACACTTCTTGACAAATTTGAAGATAGGGTGCTCTATAAGATGACCTGAGAATATTGAATACAGTATTTATGAGATTTCCTGTCTTGTTTCCCAGGATGTTTAAACCAAACAAACTTAACCTTTTTTTGGAATCTGGACATTCACTAATTTTAGAAAGACCCAGGCTTTAAGGCACTGGGAATATGTATTATTTTGGGGGTTCATTCTGGTTATTATCATTGTTGAAGCCGTCACCCCTTCGTCAACTCCTTAAATCCCTTAAGGCAGACCTAAATCTTTCTGCTTTGTCTGTTTCTCTTTCACCTTGTCACTTTTCAGGCATACGGTATTTCTCTGCCATTAGAAAGTAAGGACTGTACCCTTGCTGAGTTTCAGGAGTGTTGTTTTGTTTTTATTCGTCTCTGGTTGTTGCTTTTCTTTGACATGGTATCATCAATACATCAGCTGAAAGGGGGGATTCTTTTCTCTCTAGCAAGTAGTACATGTCACTGGTTGAATCAAGAGGGGCAGTGTTTAGAAAAACATTTAAGGGTACCTGCATTTAAGAATACTTGTATTTAAGAATACAAGTATTTAAGGGTACCTGCATTTAAGAATACAAGTATTTAAGAATACTTGTATACTTAACCCTGAATTGTACCCCACAATTAAAAATTAAAACATTAAAAAAAAAGAAAAACATTTAAGTGTCCCAACTAATGCGGTGGTAACCAGTCACATGCTTTACAGCCTAAGGAAGTTTATATTCCAGGAAGGACAGAAAACAAGGAAGAAATGTCTCTTAAAACACTAAAAAGTATTAGCAAGTATTAGTTAAATTTATTGTTTAATGAAATAAATATCACACTCAATACATACTTTTACTTCCTCTTTGATAAAAATGTCAGGGCAAACTCTTTTTAATTATATGCATTGCTTGCAACGCTATTGAGTTCATTTTGATAGAGGAGGCGATTTTAATTTATTTCATACTTTGTGTTCACATAGCATGTGTGGTGGCGGCCACAGAATATATTTCCTTTGGAATGAACTCCTGGGATGTAGAATAAACCAGGTGGCCTGGAAAACTGAGATGGAGAGGTGCAGATGCTTTGTGCTTCAAGTTTGCACATCAATCTCTTTGGATTTTGCAACCGGAGTAGACTTGAAACAGAAAGAATAAGAATGAAAACATGGTGGAATCACTGTGTTGTCGTATACTCTTGAGCAGAAATAAGTGGAGAAAATGTTATAGGGAGAATACACTGAGATGTAAAGACACCATGAGATAATAATGATGACTACGATAACAGAAGCTAGTATTTTCTGTTTATTATTTGCCAGACACTAGATTAAACATTTTCTACACATCATTTCACTTAACCCTCACAACAAACTTGTGAGTGAGGTATCACCGTTATCCTTTTCACTAAGGTTAGAAAGAACCATATGGTCTTAGACAACATTTCCTATGCCACACAGTCAGAAAGCTGTAGAGCTGGAATTAGAACACACGGGTGGGATTTGAGAAACTTTACGCAAACCCACCACATCATAGTGAGATTTGTGACATAGGGAGAATTCTAGAAAACAAGAAATGTTAGAATACAATGAATTACTCTAAATTCACCCGTACATTGGAGGCAACAAAGAATATAATTAATAGTGTTAAAGAATTTGAATCAGTGATGTGGAGGCCTCCTTGAAACTATAAATACAAAACAAAAGGATAAAATGTGAAGGGACATGATGATAGATGCAGAGCTCCGTGTACATCTGAAGAAGTCACAGTTGAGATAGAATATAAAAAAGATATACTTGAGTCAGACTTTTACATATCCAAACTATACCCTCTTGAAAAACTACTTGAAGGTATACATGAACTCATTAATACAAGATTTTAAAATGAAGGAACTCATAGAGTGAACATTTAAACATTTTTTCCCCTCTATAAATTTATTTGAAGAAAATAAATCGTAATGCAAGAAATAACATATGTGAAAATATATTCACCACAGCATCATACGGTAGAGTTAAAGTTGAAAATAACCGAAGATTCGCATGAGAAGACCATGAGATATCATTCAATACAAAGAGATATGATCAACGCAAAGAGAGTTAAGTGACATAAGAAAATACTTTTCTAGTTTTCATTTTGTGTAATCTCAGTTGTGTTGAGCGATTATTGGAAGGAAGTCATTTTAATTACGTCTGGGGTGGGAGATTATGGATAATGTTTGTCTGCTCCCTTATATTTTACTTTTAATAAAAATTTTGCAATAAACATATGACAATATACAACAATAAAAAATAGGAAAGAGGGAGTAGGAATGGAGTCTTCAAAATTAGTTTGGTGTTTATTTTAGGAAATTGGACATGCATAGATTGCCCAGAGTTGACATCGCATTGAAACTTTTTCAAACCACCTGTAAAAGTAAAAGTAATTTAGATGTTCCATAGACCATAGATCACATGCCTAAGAGATCTTTGGAAAAAATTTCACTTTGCTTCAAAGTTTGGAAAAAATGTTCTTCTTTTCTATCTTTTCTATTTTCTTCCTTCATGCTTCATTTTTTTTTTTCTGCTAGCAAAACTAGAATTTTCACTGTAGTTTCCTTCAACCTTGCAATTCTGCAAACCATTTGGAGGAAACATCTCAAATAACAGTGACATTCCCAATAATTAACTTCATAGTAACTTTCTCAAAGGTAAAATGTGCTTTCATCCAAAGTCATTGGGATTGATCCACTTTTAGCCAAAATCTTTCCTTTCGGTGATATTTACATAACATAAAAATTTGCTGTTTTATGCAGAAATATTTTTCAAATGGACCGGTTTATATTCCTTTTCCTGAAATACTTACGTAAAAAAAATACATCGTTTGAAACAAGGATGCTAATGTATCTGCCTTTCCCAGAAATACTGCTAAAGATTTGTTGAGTCGACTCACTGTCATTCCAACCCCACTTTGCATCCCAAATGTTCATAAAACTTGATGATTGGGTGGAGGTCAGTTGCAAGAGGAATCAGACACTGCTTAGACTTTATGTCCACCTATGGGGCCCTGAAGACATATGTGATTGAACAGAGCAAATCCTGTATGTAATAAAAAACAGTATTTTCTGAACATCTCCAAAAAATTTATCAGTTTCTATTATTTCAGTGAACTCTTTATATTTCTTTGCTAATATTATCATTGCCACTAATTGCTTCTTCTCCTCTTTATGTGTCCTAAGAGAAGTCTCTCGTTTTGTACTTTGCTGGCAAACTTTAAATTTCAGTTCTGTTGTATTCCTCTCAACTTCAATATTCTTTCCTTCCCTCCCAATCCAGCAATCCCATGTTCAAGCACCTGACAAAAACACTGAAACAGTGACTTGATGCATTTAATAAAGCCCACAAGCTATCCCAAGACAATGAACTTATGGGGCTATGTAATTCATTTACACATATGCCGTGCTTAAAAAAAATAACTTGGGAGGGTCTTTTTGAAGGACTAGAGGCATTTATTTTTAAATACGTGCTATAGGGCTCATGAAAGAAATAAATTGATATCAGTTGTTTTTGGAGTTTTTTCAGACCAAATTCTAACTATTATTACCAGCAAAGTCCTGTGATTTGTATAACACTGAAGCTTGAAGCTGATTTTGAAGTAATTTGCCCTTTTTGAGGTAGAATAGTATAGGGGCTAAACTCATGAACTCGAGTCAAATTACTTAGGTTTTAATCAGTCTCGCTTTCACTACTTTCTAGTTGTGTGAACTTGATTCAGCTAGTTACCATTCTGTGTCTATATTCTAGGCCATAAAAGGAAGATAATAATAGCTTCCACTTCAGGGTTAATTAATGTGAGGCATTTAGGAGAGTGCCTGATACAGGGTTAATTATATGTACTCAATGTATAATTATGATTAAAATCAAGAGCTTTTCCTAAAATGTTCTAGGAACTAAAACTGAATTCATTAAGTTAAATTAATAAAACCCACAGAAGGGGTATTGAGAGTCATAATACCTACATTTTATACTGAGAATTATATAAAATTTAGTACTGCAGTTGTAATAGCTAACACATCATTGTGTCCTAATTCCTTATGACTTTTCAAAAAAAATTTTTTTTACAAAAGTGTTTTGATCTATTATTTTGATGATCCGTGCAGTGTGGCACCTGTACTAATGAATCCCCTTCAAAAACACTGCTTCTGATAGACAGAAATAGAGGAGCAGATGTCACAAGCAATGGTGTAATCATATGTGCCTCTATCCTAAAATTTGCTGACATCCCAAATCACCTACGCAAAATGTAACACTGGGTGGGAGGGCATCTAGATGAAGGTTTTTTTTTTTTTGATTTGGAGTCTCACTCTTTTGCCCAGACTGGAGTGCAGTGGCTGCTCCCTGTCACGGCAGCCTCGACCTGCTGGGCTGCGGCGATCCTTCCGCCTCCGCCTTCCAAGTAGCTGGAACTACAGGCGCGCGCTACCACGCCCGGCTTTTTTTTTTGAATTGTAGTAGAGATGAGGTCTCGCCAAGTTGCCCAGGCGGGTCTCGAACCCTCGGGCTCAGGCAATCCACTCACCTCAGCCTCCCAAGGTGCGGGATTATAGGTTGAGCCACCGAGCCCGGTTTAGATGAAGTTTTTATCCTGATGAAGGTAACTGGTTGTTCTAGAGTCTAAAGAGGATATTGGATTATGCCTTTGGCCAGCTGACTGTTGCCTGGAAAGGGTAAATAAAAGCCCACATGTAACTACAGCAGGTCTTTAAGCTTATTATTCTTTCAGGAAATCATAAAGATGAAGAACGGATCATTTGGGAGTTACTAGGCCAAATGGCCAGAATGCAACTGTGCTGTTCTACCGCATAAAATCAAGTCAATCATCCTGCAGGTCCCTGGCTGTCTCTTGTTATGAGACAATTCTAGCAACAATTCCATTAGCTTACTTCATCTTATCGCTATTTCTTCTCATCCTATCAACAGATGTATAGAATGCCTTACCTAGAGGATTACTCTTTATCTTATAAGAACAATATTAAGATTTTTTTTTTTTTTGAATTGGAGTCTCACTCTGTCGCCCAGACTGGAGTGCAGTGGCCGCTCCCGGCCACCGCAGCCTCGACCTGCTAGGCTCCGGCGATCCTTCCGCCTCAGCCTTCCAAGTAGCTGGAACTACAGGCGCGTGCTACCATGCCCGGCTAATTTTTTGATTTATTGTAGAGATGAGGTCTTGCTTGCCCAGGCGGGTCTCGAACCCGCGGGCTCAGGCAATCCACTCATCTCAGCCTCCCAAGGCACGGGATGACAGGCTGAGCCCCCGAGCCCGGCTCATACCTACCTTTGACCCTGGCCTTCATTTCCCCATCATTCCTGTGTGTAGGAAGCTCTAGTGAGGAAGGATGAAGGTATTTGTTGGTGATTCTCTTCTTGTGTCACCTTTGTTTCCGCTTGAGTCCTTGAAAACAAGGAAACCAACCACTGAGTCAGCGGACACATGAAAAGTCTCTTCCTCTTGCTGACTGTTCTGATGATCATGAATGAAGATGTATACTTCAGTCAAAAATTACTACATGTCCTATATGATAAGCGTTAGATATATACTTTCCCATGCTGTTCTTACTTAGGAGGGAAACTGAGGTCTGGAAAGATAACAAGAGATTCTCAGGGTCATTCAGAAGGCCCTCAGCTGAAGAAGGTCTCCGAGGGCTGCACTGGTTAGAGAGCATTGTCTCACCAACAGGGCCATTGCCTGCTCACATGTTACCCCAGATCTCACCAAACCACCCTTTCTTAGTTCAAAATATTTTGCTGAGAATGTAATCCTCTTCAGCAGTAGGCTTGATAATGAACTCTCATCATCCATCCTCCCTGATTTGACTTATCTAAGTCTCGTGGTAACTGACCTCAGTTTACTTGTCATCGATCGGCATAGAAATGGAGATAGTTCTCCCTTCTGGCCAGTGAGGCCTAAGCAAACATCTGTCAGGCGCAGGGTGGGAGGTAAGGGACTTCTACAAGAGGTTTCTCCACTCCTAAAAGGCTACATAAGGAGGAGGCAACCCCTTTCTTCCTCCAGAACTTATCATTGCTAGGTGTGATTTTGGTATGTTGAATGGCGCCATGTTGAGACCCAAGAAAAGCTATCCTGACGTCAAAGACTGCCTGTGTACTGAGAAGACAGAGTGGTGAGATGCGAGGACCCTGGGCAATGATGACACTGAGTTATTAAATCACCCAACTCCACAGTCCTGGTATTTCTCCTTGTTATGTGCGTTGTGTGTTCTTATCATTTTAACCATTAGAATTGGGATGTCCTCTTCTTTAATACTGGAGTTGCTTTGATTGGGCCAGAGTAAGTGACCTTCTGATTTTATCTGACATTGCAGGGCATGCATAATTATAGCATTCCTTCATCTCTCTCTGTCTCTCTCTCTCTCTCTCTCTCTGTCTGTCTGTCTCTCTCTCTCCCCTCCTCCCTTTGCTCTTAACCTACTGCCTGTCTTTCCTCAGAGTGAGAGGCTAGTGAGCTGGGAGGAAGCTTTACCTTCATCCACTTGAAGTCCAGAGGCACGAAGTAACTTTACGACTTACAGCACGTATGAAGTATGGAGTCAGCCTGAGAACTCAGTTCCTCTGTGCCCAGCTCTGAGCTCTTTCCTATTGCTCAGGCCTCTGCTGTCTTCCTCTGTCTCTCTGTGTGTCTCTTCCATGCATCTTCCTATGTCTCCCTTTCCCTCCCTCTCCTCTGCCCTAGATAAACGGGGACTGGGGGTCCAGAGAAGACTGTACTTAGGAAACAAGTGGATGTCTAGAGGGTCACGGAGCAGGAGGACAGGGGACTGGGCTGCCGCGTGATGGCCATCAGGTGGCAGAGCCCACGATGGCTCACCAGCATTAGGAACGGACAGTATTCTGCAGTCCAGTTCATGGGGGAGGCTCAGCTGGGGTCCCTCTTGGTCCATCCTACTTCATACTGACTTGGAGAGACAGACAGTGGGTGTAGGGTTTGTGTAGGTTTATTTTCGCTTACTAACAAGCTCATGACTTTAGACACTCCCCCCGCCTAGGTGTTTGTTCTCCTTTGGGCTTCACTACAAAACCACAGATCTAGACACAGAAAGTTGGAGCTGAAAATTAGGGCTCTGCCTCAGCATCCCTATAATAGAGTCAGACTCTCATGAAGGGGCCGCTTCTCTGTGCCCTGCCCTGGCTGGCCGAAGGAAAGCCAAGATGGGTGATGTTTGCCGTTGGCAAGTTCTGGACCCATGCACTACGCCAGTGCCTGTTCTCCCCTTGGGTCCTCCTCAACTCAGCTCAGCAAACACTGAGCAACTCGTGTGACCTAATATGGTGCTCCATTCTGGGTGAGATGCACTGTTCCTTGCTTCAGGACGTCCCAGCCAAGTGGAGGCGTGAGAAGAAAGTCTGTACTTACACTGGGGCATGGGAAGCTCTGGGTGGTAACGGAGGCCTCCTCCAACCATCTGGCCTGTGGCTTCCTCAAATGGGCCCCAGCTCCCCCCACACATGCCTGCAGTCCACTTTCTCTAGAAGCATCCATTCCCGACCCCGGCAGCCCTCTCCCTTAATCTCCAGCCTGCCCCTCAACCCGCCCGGCACAGCTGGCGAAAGTGAGCCTTACACTTCATGGAGAAAGCAGAGGCCTTGTTCAGATTCTCATTGTCTTCCCCCGCCACCAGAGGGCGACCTCTCTGGGCTTCCACATTGTCTGTGGGGTCCCCTTTTCCAGAGAGGAAGTGTCCTTCCTGTCAGAGACCAATCCCTTCCATGTGCTGGGTGCTCCTCATCCTTTTCGTCTTCCTCAAGGCCATCCTTCACTAGCTACCTCCTCTGGGGCCTTGCTTTGCTGGCATTTTTCTCTCCCTTGGAACATTCCAATCCACACACACATGCCTTCACTCTCCAACCCACCCTAACCTGGTTTCCATTCCCTCACGCTATCAAAAATTTATTTTGTCAAGGTCCCCAGGGACCTCCAAGAGGTCATCAAACCCAAGAGATGTTTCCTGTTATCTTAGATAGAGATGACTACTCTTCACCATGAAGCCCAAGCACTTTTTCTTGACTGTGGTAACCAGGGACCCCGCACTTTTCTTCTGTTCCTCCTTTCACATTGGCTGCTCCCACTCAGCCATGTTGGCTCAGTGCCCCTCCGCCACCCAACCTCTAATGTTGGGATCCTAAGGGTTTAGTTTTGGGACATCTCTTTTCCATCCACATTCTCTCAGGTCATCCCACTCACTCTCACAGTTTTAACACAATGATTCTGCCTACATGACTAGTCTTAGCCCAGACCTCACTTGACATTTTGCATCTCATCTTGGCTGTGTGAAAATCAGGTCAAAATCAGTATATCCAAAACTGAATCCGTAATCTAGCCCTAACCAACACCATGTGACAGACAGAATTCTAAGACATCCCCAAGACTTCCCAGTCCTTTGGTGTGCATACCCTTCATTATCCCTGGCCTAGGTGTGTCATGAATTTTATTTTCATCATTAGGTTATGTCATATGGCACAGTTGACCTTAAGAAAGGGAGATTATTCAGGTGGGACTAACGTAATCCCAAACGGCCTTTAAATGCAGAGCGATTTCTCCAGTTGGTGGCAGAAGAGGAGTTCAGAATAATTCAGCTAGAAGAAGATTCTTTGTTGCCTGCATGAGAGGGAGAGGATCGCAGGGCAAGGACCCAAGAGCAGGCTCTAGGAGCTGAGAGTGATCTGTGGCCTGAGTATCAGTCAGATTGGGACTTCCGTCTTACAACCATAAGATCCCAAAGTCTGACAACAACCAGTGAGTTTAGAAGAGGACCATGCACTCAAAATGATAACCAGGTTTCAGCTAACACCTTGATGGAAGCTCTGTGAGACCCCTCTACAGATTGTCCAGGCTTGTGTCAAGACTACTGACCTATAGAAACTCTGAGTTGATACATATGTGCTGCTTTGAGTCATGAAGTTGGTGGCAAGTTGCTTTGCGGCAATAAAAACTCATATTTCCTCTCATAGTCTTTTTGTTTCAGTAGACATCGCCATCATCCACCATGCTGTATAAACCAGGAGTCCTTGAGTCCTTACTTTCTCTTAACCCTGCATCCAACCCTTCAGAAAGTCTTCTCCCTCCACCTTAAGAGTTTGTCTTGAAACTTTCCACTTATTCCTATCTTTGTTGCTCCCAGTTTGTCCCCAGCCCTATTACATTTTGACCCATTATGACGATAGGCGTTCCCTCCATACTTGCACTGGCCAGGCCGTTTTTCATGCAGTGACCAGAGCACTATTCCGAAAACACCAATTGAATCATGATATCTCCAATTTAGAAACCATCAGCAGCTTCCTGCTACACAGTGACATTCAAATGACATCCAAGCTTCTCACTGTTTTCCAGAAAGTTCTCCCTGACTTGACTCCCTATGTTTACAAACTCATGTCATGCCCTCTCCCCACTGACCTGGCAACACCAATGATTTACTTCATCGCCCACATCATAGTGTTAACCTAGCTTATTGAAGTCGTGGCCATCCACGGGTGGGTGTCTGTATTTTCTGCTAACTGGTAGACTCCGCGATGACAGAGACAACTTCTGTTTGTATTAACCATTGTTATGTGCAGGGGAATCCCTTGCAGCATGTTTTCCTTTGGGCTAAAGTGAAGCAAATGCTCTTTTCCAGGCTTTTACTGTTCTTCCCAAAAAGCAGGAACTCCTCGTGAAGAACCCACAGGTCAAGTTTCGCTACGAAGGCCTGGGAGGAGGGTAGGAAGGAGAACATGAGGTTCCGGTTGACCACGAGAGGTCAACTAGGCTGACCTCTAGATTCACTGTAGTTTGCTAGATCCCTGTCTCCCATGAGGGCAATTGGTGGGATTTCCTTCTGTGGGCCCTGGGCTGCTACCCCTTGGCCCTCCATTCCTGGTGAATTGTGCTGAGTGGTCTGCAGGGACTTGCTTCTCTCATGTTTAGTTAAGATCTCAAAAATACATCTATGAAAATATTCCTCTGTCTTAGAGCCAGTTATGACCCAATTCAACAAAACCAGCAGTCAGGAAACACAGACTTCCACTTTCTCCTCACATTGTCTAGACCAGTGTCCTTCCACCACAAGGGAGCTTCTGTGAATAGTTTTTGGGGAAAGCTTTCTTGGGATAGCCCAGGATATGAGAAGCTATCCTGGGATGAACTAGTTCCTTTGGGAGTGGAGAACTGCAAAGTGCAGAAAGATCACTGACCTGCCAGGCTCAGCTGCCACTCTATTGGATGAAGGAACTTGTACTCATGAGATACCAGCACAGGATGTTTTGCTGGGCTGAGGGTGAGTCTACCTGGATCCCCTTGTGGGACTCTCCCAACCCATGCAGACTCAGGTCAAGTGGAAACACCAGAGATTTGGAGCCTGGTCTCCTCACTGGCTGGCTGCAGGCCTCTCTGAGCCTCAGTTTCTCTGCCATAAATAGGGTTAACTTTCTTCTCTTGCCCTGACCTTGAAGGCCCATTGCAAAGATGAAATGATGCAGCAGAAGGAATAAGTCTGGTGCAGTGCTTCATATCCAGATGCTGAGCAGGGACACAAACTATGGAGTCATTGTTATTATCATCATCATCATCATCAGCGAATGAACGCTCCTACAGTGCCTTGCTCTGGACTCACAGTTGGAAACCTGTTGAAGTGACAGAAATCGTAATAAAAAATTAAAAGTCCAGAGGGCTCTGGAGTACATTTGTTGGCACATCAGGCTGTGTTTTTTCCCCATGAAAGTTATCTGAGTCTCTGGAGGTCACACTGCAACGGGCTGTCCCCTGAGAGCAAGAAAGCATGTCTGAGGCCCTATGGGAAAGGAGCCTGGGCCCCGGAGGGGGAGGTCCTGCCCTGCCTTGCCCCCTGCAGAGCCTGGGGAGCCCTGTGCCTGGCTGAGGGCCCCCTTGGGGGAGAAAAGCAAGAGCGGAAGGAGATGTGTCAGTGCTTTCCAGGCCCTTGGAGAGCTGTGACATTAAAGGTCTGAGGCAGTCTGTGGGGGAGCTTGCTTAGCCCTGGTGAGGCCCCCAGACCAACTCACCAGGCTTGAACATGGCCTTCTGGGCCACTTCCCTAGTCCTCAAGGTTTCTCTGACTGGCAGGGCTGCAATTGTGCAGTCCACAAACCAACTGTTCTAAGAGCTGTCTCAGGGAGTCTTGTCTCAAGCCTGAGGTTCGCCCAGAGCCGAGGCAAGGTCTTCATCATCTTTCACGTCCAGGATCACAAATGGTGCAGTGGCAGAACAAATGAATTAGTAACATACCTGCTTCTGCTCCACACCTGTCCTCATCTCATAGCAGGCCCCAGATGCAAATTGTTCATATAGTCAGTCATGGTATATATCCAGACAGCTCTCAGAGAGACATCTAAGAAATGGAGTGAGTGGGTTCGCAATAATTCTTTCTGAAGGGGAGAGCTCTATATTAATTAGAAAAAAATATTGATTCGTCGTATGGCCTTGAGGGAAAGACCCTGAGAGCTTGCTGAGAATCAAAGATGGCTGTGAGGGGAGCAAGGGAAATGGCTGTGTCTCCAAGAGCAAATGCAGTGAATAGAGAGGAATGGGTGTGGAAGGCAAGGTGCTGCTTGAAATCACCCCTCACCAGGCCCCTAAGTCCTCAGTTATTGTGAATAAACTCACAAAATACCTGGTGTAAGTGGAATGTAGGTGAAAAACATAAGTAAAGTCAACTCAAGTTTGACGCAAAGAGAAACAGAGGCTGCAACGCTTTGAGAGGGTAAGCCCCAGAAAGATCACACAAATCATGGAGCACATTTTTGACTTTTAGAGACGATGGAAGCGGGGATAAGGTGAAGACTTGAGTTAAGATAGCCAGATCTATAAGGGGTAGTGCCATCCCAGGGAATCTCAGTGATTGATATGATTGTATAATAAAGAATTTGACTGGCTTCTGTTCTTGATTCTTGAGATACAGATGCTAAATCCTCGGAGTTTTTCAAGTAATAGGAGTGTCTTGGGCCTTCATGAGCTCTTGGGTCTCGCCTGAGTTTGTGCAAATGAGATGACTCAGGATAGGGACTGGTTGGTCATCAGAATGCCCAACCGTGGTCTTTGTGCCAGGCTGAACTCCAGGGAAAGTAGGAAGGTTGGAGATTGAGCTTAATCACCTAGTCAATGGTTTAATCAATTGGGCTTACATATTAAAACCCCAATAAAACCTCTGGTCACTGAGCCTCAGTGGTGATTCTGGATTGGTGAACACATTGATATGTTAGGAGGATGACATACCTGAGGAGTGGACATGGAAATTCTGTTTGGGACTGTCCAAGACCTCACACTGTGCATCTCTTCATTTGTCTGGTCCTGGTCAATATCTTATATAATAAAACTGTAATCACAGGTATAGTAATTTCCTAAGTTCTGGGAGTTATTCTAGTGAAGTATTGAACCTGAGAGAAGTTGTGGGACTCCTCTAGATGTGTTACTCGTTGGTTAAAAGTGTAGGTGACCTGGGAACCCCTGAATCTGTGGCAGGTGTCTAAAGTGAGGGAAGTCTTGCTGCCTTTAACCTCTGGATCTATGCTAATTCCAGGCTTTTAATGTCAGAATTGGGTTTTATCACTCCAGTTAGGTCGTAGGACGTGGGTCTCCTTCATTATGAGTTCTTCTGTCTTCTTACACCCACGTGATAAACACTCAAATTACAATCCTGAAGGAGAAAAACGGTCTCTGTTCCCCTCTTTGGCCCTAGGATCTGGCGAAATGCAGTCTTTGCTATGGTCAGATTGTTCTGTACCCTCATCATGTCTCCTCCCCAAAGACAGGGTGGCATGACCTCATGGCAGGGCTGCTGAATCTGAGGTTGCAGAAAGGCATATGCAAACCATAAACAAAGCTCCCCTTTGCAATAGCGACACCAGGACTTCTGTTTGGGAGGTCCTTGGGATGGCAGTCTGGTTCTGAGACATCTTCAAGATGCTTCTGCATAACAAGCATATGGTTTTGACTTTGATTGTGTGTTTATTTAAAGAGGCTCAGGAAGGGCTAGATGGAAGTTATGGGGTGGAGAGGGCTCAAGTCCAACCCGAACTACTCCTTGGCCCAGGCATTGTCCCTTTGGTGAGGCACATTGTCCCTAAAGAGGTAAGTATCCAAGAGGATCCAGATTATAAATCTTTCCCTCAGAGCGATGCAATTTCATTGTACTTGAAAATAATTAAACAAATGTGTAGAACATGTTTCCATTGCATTAGTTTACTTCACTTGGCCTCGTAATGTGAGGATCATAATTACTTAAATATTTCCCTTTACTATTTTTCAAAACATTTTTCTAAATTGTCAAAAAACATTCTGGAGACAGTTGGATAAAAAACATAGTGAACATGTGTCTGATTAATTTTTTAAGACAATCAAGATCAAATGCAAAAAATGATTGGAAACGGTTTCAGCGCGACAATAAAAGACAGAAATCTCAGAGCAGGGAGTGTGGTGAGTCATAAGGAAGAAAGTGTTCATCATTTTTACTACGGTATTTATTGGAAGTAGACGACAGTGAGTGAACTGGTCTGGCGTGTAAATTGCCCAAGGAGGAGAGTGGCCTAAGGAGGCTGTGTCCAGCTGGGGTGTTCTGCCCAATGGGCCCCTGGATGCAGGGTCTGTCCCAGCACTGAGCTTATAAAACAAGAGATCACTCTGAGCAGCCGTTCTTTGTCTCCTGTCATTACAAACAACTTGAGGGCAATCCGCCGGCTTCACGACAAGCAGATCCGTCCCTCATCTGCCAGCTGACAATCAGGCCACCATCCCGAGGCCATCGACGGGACTGCTGGGTGATGGAAAGCCGCTTGTCAAAGGAGGGTTTATGACGTTAACTCACAAGCACTTCCTTGAACTGAATTGTATTTTACTTTATTCGGTTTATTTTGCTGAGTCCTTTTTCTAACTTCTTTGTAAAATTCCAGTAAATAACAGGGATCAGAGAATGTAATTTCTTTTTCTAGCAAGAAATTCCTGCCCTCTGCCTTCCTTCCCTAGCATCCAGTCTGGCAAGCATACAAGGGGAAGAGAAGCAGGGCCCCTGTCTGCACGCCTCATCCTTCTGGGAGCTAGGAGAATGTTCCAGGCAGTGTAGACCCTGCAGTCAGACCATCAGCCAGCGTGAAGCATACAACCCCTATTTCGCTGATGAATTTGGGTCACCAAGCACGGAGAAGTACACAGAGGATGCCCTAGGAGTTCTACCCTAAATCCCAAACTAGACCTCCTTTGAAGGGAAGGCAACATGCTGAGGATCATGGCTCTATCCGTCGCTCACATATTCTCACAGCCTTTATTTTTATTTTAAAATTTTTGTATTTTTTTTTTATGGAGACCAGCTATCTTCTGGCTTGAAATGGCGAAACACAGAGTGTTGTCTTAGATTCCTCATCACAGGTAAGGACCTTTGTGTAGTGGAGGAAAAGGATAGGCAATGGCAGAAGGTCTGACCAATATGTCCCAGGTCATCCTTGGCAGCTGAACCTTGGTCCTGGGTTCTGGAAGCCTGAGGCAGGACAGGAGCCCAGGAGGACTTGCTGCAGGGTATTTGGACATTGTCTGCTGAATTGGGGGTGCTCTTCAGTGGCCCATGCATAGATGGGAATTGTCAGACTGAAGTGAGAGAAAGTGACTGCCTGCTGGACACTCACTGACCTGTAATTTGTCCCCTGGATGTCTTGTTCAGGGCTAGAGGGTCAGCTCTATTCCCTTGTCACCCATGCATTTACTGCTCTTGACCATGGGGAGCAGTTCACCTTGGCCAGAGATATTCCACGTTCATGGGAGTAGAACAGTTAGAATTGTGTACAGATCATGCTTGGCACCTTCATGTCCATTCAGCAAGTCCGATGGCGGATACTCCAGGAACTCACAGGCAGAGGGCGATAAAAAGTGGATGGGGTGAGAGAGGGCTGGATACACACACATGCTGCACCACACGCTTCTCTTAGGGTGGGTCTGTAGCCCAGCACTGGCTACCAATGAACACAAGCAGGGGGGCAGGGAAGGGAGTGGCTTCAGCAGATGGTGGCTTCAGGAAACCCTCCAGATGAGACTGCAGCAACGTTTGCTCTGTGGCCTGAGCCCCTGGCTGTCTTGAGATGGCCAACTTTGTCTTATTTTTCCTGACTCCAAAACACGAGTTTCTAAGATTTTAACTTTTCTAAGTTATAGCCACTTAGATGCATTTTGAACTCGTAATTTGGTGGGGATTTCTTGCCAATCGTTGTCATGTTCAGAGGCCCTGGAGTCTAAAAATTTAGGGGTGGGGCCTTGATCCCATATCCCCTTGGTGTGATCTTAGAGGCAAGGAACGGAGAGGGGGCTCGGGACAGAGAGCTACAGCCTCTCTCCAGTCCCCACTGTGGCCTCCTTCCCTCCTCTTACTGATTCTCTACCTACTAAGGTACAGGCAGAAGGGAAGGAGCGTTGGGTGTACGCCATTCTTGAGTGTAGCATCAATCATGTGTCGCCTTTGCTAGGCAATTCAAGGGCCTCCTGAATAATTCAGAAATGCTACTTAGAATACTTGTTGCTCCCAAGTGTTAATGAAAATATCAAGGGAATTAATTAACAGTCAATTATATCAATTTTAGACTTGGACATTGATTCTGATGCTGAGAGCTAAATCTGCATTTTTCCTGCAGTTCCTTTTCCTGATTCTCAACTTGTCTTAGCCATTTCTAATCAAACTTATAAAGGAGAACACCCTGAAATTATTTCTTTTCCCTTGCTCTGTTTCAGTTTGTTTCCGATAAATAAGGATGAAGAAACAATGGGTTCAGCATTATATATTTTCTACAACCAAATGTGTATAGGTTATCTTGGTCTCTGTATTAAAGTGCTTGGGGGAGAAGGGAGTTTGAATCTATGGGTAATAAATTACTAACAAGCGAAAAAGCAAAAATAATGTGCATGCCATTTGCATAGATATGGATGTATTTTGCCCACACCGTCACGTGGAAGAGCTCACAAGAGATGGCGAGGTGGCAACAGAAAATTGCAGGTAGTGATTTCACTGCTCATGGATCGCAATTGGAGCATAGGAGTTTGTCCATCCTGCACATGTGATAAGTTTGCTAGACGTTTGTTGAACTTAAGATGTCAAGGGCTTTTTAAAACCCTCTATGATCTTTGATATTAAGAAAAGGCATTTCATGGAAAACAGTCTTTGCATGATTTGGCACGAGTTGTCTAGACTGCTTTATGAAAAATGACAGCTAGCAGAAAAGTAATTAAAGATGTATTTTGCTGAAAGCAAAAGTATTTTTGGAATCAATACCAACCATCTTTAATTTGCCAGTTCTTTCCACAATCGTTGTGCGTTATCTGGAGGATCTCACTTCTAGAGCATGGAGGTGCCAGCCCCTTTCTGAGGTCCCCTTTGGACCCTCTCCCTGCCTCCCCACCAACCTCAAGGGGGTTGTGAAGACTGAGTAAGCAGAGGCACGGTCATTGTGGTGGGTCTCTCCCGGAAACCTGGCACCTCACTGGGCTCCTCCCAGGGGAGCTGAGATGTTTGAAAGGAGCAGCAAAGGAGCCAGATGCAGTGAAGGCTGTTGGGAGGTGGGGGCAGCCTGGTTTCTTATTAGAAACACGGGGACAGACACCCTTATTCATGCTTTCTAGAAGTCTCAGGGAGGAGCGAAATCTGTCCCGCTTTTCCTCCCCTCTTTGAAGGAAGCATTTTCCTCAGCTAGCTGGCAGCTCTTGCAGGCTTGGGTTGTTCTCTGAGCCTGCAGGCACACCTGTCTGGCTGTATTCTCCCTTTCTCTCCCCCACCTATTCTTTCGCCTACCTGACTCTTACTCATCTTTCAGGTGTCAGCTGAGACAGCACCCTTCCTCCAGGAAGCCTTCTTGGAGTGTCTCGCTCCTCCCAGTTGCATTTCAGAACACCGGATCTTTTTCATCTGGTTCCATCATGCTGTAATTGGTTACTGGCCTGCCTTCCTTACCATCTCTGGGAACCAGAACAACAATTTCCTCACCAACTTACTCCCAGTCTGGGGCCTCTTACTGTACCCCTTAGGTTTGAGGGAGGCAAAGGCAGGAGCCGAGAATAAAAGGCACCATATTGTGACTGCAGGCACATTTCTGCCTTTTGGTTCTCCCAGCCTCTTAGCCTAGACGTCTCTGGGTCCAACCGCAGGTATGGCCCCAGCGTGGGAACGGACTGGCCTTTTCTGTGTCCTGTATCAGAACTGTGGGGACCCATTCCCTCTCTTAACATCAGAGGAAAGCTGGCTGGGGTCAGTCAGCATCGGCCCCTCTACGGGTCGCAGGAGACTGGGAGCTGATGGGTGGGTGGAAGGGTCAAGGGGACTGATGTGAAGAGGAATGCTTAGGGGAGCATCGTGGCTTTGTGAGAATCGGCTCTGCCACATGCTGGGGCCCTTCCAGGCCGCTCTCAAACCATAGTGGCCATGAGCTGGCTAGCCTTAGTGGAGTCACCTCCAGAGGTGGGAGTGTGAGCTCCACTGGTGGGGCCAGGGGTCTTCCTACTTTGGTCCCAAAGCTTTGGGACTTCTCTGGGGGAGATCAGAGGGCTCCATACTAGAAATGGAGTGAAGAGCACCCCACCCAGTCCTTTCTTCCTCCTCAGCTAAGACAAGTCGGCTTCTTCCTGATTTTTCTCAACAAGAGCTCCTGTGACATACACATGCAATGCAATTACAAAGCGTCTGTTACATGTGTGTTTATGCGCTTGTGGTATATATGTGTGTATGTACGAGCACAGACAATGAACACTGCAACAAACATGCATCAAACCACTGCTCATTGTTCTGCTTTTGAACACTTCCGTGTAGCAAATCCATGTGCCTTACTACTGATGCCATGTCAACATACTCAGAGTCACACGCACAGCTTGCTGAAGAGAGGATATCGTCATTTGGCCCAATTTTCAACGTCTAGGTGCTGTGGATTTTCATTGCTTTGGATCTTAATGAGGCATTAATTTTTCCCCTCATTGATATGCATAGTCAGACATAGTTAATCTTTGGGACACGTGCTGGTCAGATGCCTGGGATAAGCATGGATTAAGGGAATTCTGATTACCGATCCTCCCAGAGTGCCAAGCAACTTGGTAACTCAGGGTATGGAGGGGTGTTCCTGAAGGCGGCGGAACTGCCCATGGGAAGCTGGCCATGGTGGAGTTGGGTGTGTCTGAAAAGGATTTTGATCAACGCTTGTCTCCATATTGGCAGCATGTGGGGTCATTGGGGAGACAGGGTTCCCCGTGCTTATGCTATATTTCAATCTGTCTTTATATGGGGGTGAAATCTGGCCTAAGGCTTCCAGGGGCTATGACCCTTTGACTGTAGTTTTGTGGTCAGGCGCCATGTCTATGGAGCAAGACTCCCCTTCTCCATGTGACAGTCCTTAATCTACCGAAAGACCCAGACCTAGACTAGTCCAGACAGACAAGCAGTTCTATGAATCACTACTTATTGGAAATTTTATATCCTCTGTGTTCCCAGCGGAATGGCAACTGTGTGGAGGTCTGTTTTAAAAGTATTTACAAATGAAGGCTCCCCGTTCATGGGGATAGCTCCAGGCCTTAGCTAGGATGTGCACCCGTTGCAAAGTCCTCTCTGCACTCATGGTGCCCTCCACATAGTGCCAGCCCCTGGATGGTCTGAGCATAGCCTGACCAGGAGGAGCCTTTCTTCAGGTCTGCCGGTCCTGTGCAAGGTAGGACGGATGTTCTCAGTTCATCGGCCACGATCCGACCTCTCCTAGGGCGGCAGGCTGCGTACTTCAGTCTTGCCTTTCCTGGAGGCAAACTCTGCAAGCATGAAGGATCTGTTCTTTGCTCACACATAGCATCAGTAAAGCTACCTTCCTCTGAGTCTTGTGTGGTGTTCTTTACCTTCGCTTCTAAAGTCAGTCCCACAGACTTGGGTCAAAAGATGCTCTAACATCCGCTGGTGAGAGTGGACACTGACTCTGGTTTGCTGAAGTAGATTTTAAAATTAAATAGATATACCTGTGATCCAGCAAATTGGCTGTTGTCATCTCAATTTGCTTTCTCGGACACATGAATGCAGATACAAGAATACTTTTTGCAACATTTTACACTAGTGAAAAATGGAAAATAATTTGTATGTTCATTAATATAAAACAGCCAAATAAAATGGAATGCAGCCATCCCAAAGAATACTATGCAGCAATGAGAAAGAATGAAATAAATCTGAATGTATTAATACGGAAAAGACTTCAACCTATATGGCAAGTAAAAAGAAATGCAATGGATAACCATATTGGTTTGATAGTGTGTTAAAATAAATTTAAAAATAAATAAATGATTTCATATTTTTTACAAAAATATATAATTTCATATGTTTGTAAATGGTTACAAAAAGACCTGGAGCAAGGCAAAAAGACAACCCATGTTGATCTCAGTAGACACATTTTAGGAAGCCTAAGAGGTACAGAATTCCAGAAGTGGACCAGAGGTTTAGATTCCAGTGCTTCTTTTTTTTACAAAAAGGAGAAGCACATCTTCTGGGGAAATTCAACATTCCATAAGAACTGAAAAAATTCAACCCATTTTCAAGTTTACTTTACATACACATCTTTTTCCTTCCCACCGAGGGCTGTGGTCATCAGTGGCAACTAGCATAGCCTCAGCAATGAGTAGATTTTTCTGTGAAGGAGACAGAAGGCTAAGTGCAGCCTTTGCCTCCCAGAAGCAAACTATTTAGTGAAGGGACCCAAACTTGTACCCTGGAAATAGGGAACAGAGAATCCCTGCCAGGAGCCAGGACAGGAGGTGTGGGGCATGCCTCCATGGGCCCAGCCCAGGCCTTCCTGCTGCAGGCTCAACAGCTCGCTAGGGTGGGACTTGCTTCTGGGCTCTCCATACCCAGGAGTCATGCCTAGTTTCCCTCTCAGAGCACTTCTCCCTTTAAAGCGTGGACTAGTCTGTGATCCGGGAGTCCAGAGGCCAGGATGGTGGGCTATCTGTGAGGGCAGGAGTCTCTAAAAGGCTCCTAGGGGGATTTTCATGGGGCTTTTGGGGGAGGGGGTCTTTGTTGGAGCAGGCTGGAATTCGGTGGTGGATGTGTGGAACAGTCAAGAGGGTAGTGCATCCTTTCTTGGCTAAGGCAGACACCCTGTCTACCACCCAACAGCTCTGTTTTCAACAGACCCAGAAGCTGCCCATGAAGGACCCTTGCCACACAAACATTGCTGGAGCAAAAGCTTGGGAATGGCAAGTCAGCTGCTGGGGCTGAGATTGGGGTCAGGGCCTCCTGATGTCTGACTCACGTCAAACTCAAAGACACTTGGGCAACAGGCAACGGCGAGTACGCCGGAGAGAGTGACAAAGACTGAAGTGTACACACCCCTATCTAATACACACTGGTTGAAAGATGCCAGCCACCATGACCCCAAACTACTACCCATGCCATGGAGCCTAATTTCTCAGGCTGTGATTCCTGGTTACAGGGGCACTGAGAATTCGTGAAGAGCACAGAACTGAGGGTAATTCCTGGAGTCGTTCCTAACTGACATTGATAAGCACTTAATCCTCTGCCTCCTGCAGGAGGTTTGGTTTTTCCATCTGTGAAATGCAACAATAGCAGAGCTGAGCTACACAGTCATGGTGAACTGTTGTGAACAGGTGATCCATGTAGGGTGCCTAGCACTAATAAGGGTGACACGTAATCAGAATGGATTACACCACACTCTGCTTGTCACCAAGAGCAGAGCACTGTGTTCTTCAATCATCTCAGCCCTCTTGAATCAACTGGAGTCAGCTTCTAACTCTGCCTCATTTTCTCCTCCTAATGAAGAGGTGCTAATATCAGCTTTGGGCTGCCGTGAAGAGGTGATGGAGGAACAGTGGCAGAAGGGCCTAGCTCCTGCCACCCCCTTGCATCGCCTGCCATCACCGCCGGGGGCATGGTTGGGGGAAGAAAGCGTTGTGATCCAAGTTCCCCATGCAGCAGGGAGATGGCCAGGCCTCCTCTCCCACTGCCCACTGGGCCAACTTTTTCACAGCCTTAACAAGGGTTGGGACTCCACTCTTCACCATGCGAGGAAACTTTGGGCAGCTGACCCCGACTCCCCTCACGCACAGCCAATCTCCCTCCAATTGTTTCATCAGCGTTGGGACTGTCAGCTCAGACCTGACAAGTGACAAGTCTCAGGCTCATGCTGACTAGATAATCAAAGTCTTGTCAGGGCTGTCAATACCCTGCAGATAGGAGAGGGCTAAGGGAGGAAAGGTTTCTACAGAAACCTCCGCCTTCACACAAATGCTGTCGAAGCCTCTTACCCAAATCACCTGTTTGTCCCCAAACGTCACTTATGAATCTACAGGCTCAGAAGCACAAACCCTGAAATGAAATGACACCCCGATATCATACACTGAAAATGTAGATTTTTCTGTTTCGTGGAAGATCATGCTGTCATTTACCATATAAGAAATATATTCATGTATTTTTTGGCAATACAATACCAAAGCAGTAACTTAGTGGAAGAGATTTTTTCCAGCAAAAAATATTTTAAAATCTAACCTGGAAATGCCAATTAAATGGCACAGACTTACCCATATTGCATCTTTCTTGTAACACAAATAAATTGACTATGTATGGCAGCATCTGATAAAGGCACTAACGCAGGTGCATGAATATTCTCCAAGTCCCTGCTTGGTCTGCCTAAGTGGGATACTTATGCTGGATGCCTCGCCTGAGAGTGGTGGCCGGTTGTCCATCTTTGCCCAAACTCCAGCAGAGATGGACACAGGCCAACCAGCCTGGGAAGAGAAAGAGGACAGCAGAGACTGGACACACCAGCCTGGAGGCCAAGGCATCGGAGAGAACAGGAATTCTGGCCTGAGCCCCCTTCCTGTCCTCTTTTCATTTCACGCTCCGGTTAGTGTCGTTTTCATCTCCCAATCAAAGCATGCTGTCATTGTGAAAGGGCTCTTGCCCAGTGATACTAAGCTTGCTTCTTTCCCTGGGCTGGACTGGACTGGAAGGAGTCTCTGGAAAATACAGGCAAATGTACACGCATTACTTGGTAAAGAGCATCTGGGCAAGTGTGTTCCAGATGACCTTGGCAGTCTGACTGCCCTGGCTCAGCCAGGGGCGGGTGACAGGCTTCTGCCCTTGGGGACAGGCTTCAGTGTTCTGCAGAGGGAGGCTGATTCCCTTCACACCCATGGCCAGCCCCAGCCTTCTCTGATCTCGCCCTCTAGCTTGGTCACTCCAGAGCAGAAGCTACTTCTTTTGTTTCCGACTGTGCCAGCATGGGGCCACCCAGGGCCTTTGCGCTTGCTGTCACCTCTCCTCCCTCTTCCTGGCTCCTTCTCAGGTCTTGGCAGAGATGCCCCTTTCCTTTCCTGGGCAGCCCCTGAGTGCCCCTCAGCCCCCAGCATCCCAGGACTATGGTATCTATCCCACCGTGCCCCTCAGCCCCCAGCATCCCAGGACTATGGTATCTATCCCACCATGCCCCTTGTCTCTCAATTGTCTTTTTTGATGGGCTTAGCAACACTGGCCACTCTCTGAAATGCTCTTGCTCCTGAGTTTGTCTCCTTGTTCAATGTCTCCCCCTCACAGAGGTGATAACAGAAGCCCAGGGTCAGGGGCCTCGTCCTGCTGCTCCTGGAACCATGGCTGGGCCTGGAGGCTGGTGGATGCTGAAGGATGACACCATGCCTGGGTATGGAGCTAGGTGCTGAAGGGCCTGGCCATTCCTGCGGCCAGAAGATTTATGCAGGGAGCCTTTCCTCAGGGAGGGCGCAGGCATCTTGTCTTGGTGAGACTGGAGCCTCACTTGTCTCCAGGCCTCAGTCACTTCCTTCCCATGTAGCCTTACTCACCGTGGGGCCTCCTACTGACCCCTAGGGAGCTTGCACCCTCGTGATGCTCACTGCTGCTTCTCCCTTCAGGTGCCATTAGTGGGGGGCGGGGAGGGGCTCCTGGTAAGGCCTTCTAGCTGTCAGGTATCAGTGGCTTCATCGCATCATGGTCATTGCCTATGCTGCACCAAGGCCTACACTAGGCCCTGGTGTTGCAAACATGACCTAGACTCTAGTCCTGCCTTCCAGCAGCTGTGGTTTAGCAAAGGAGGCAGGCACATAATATGGGAGAGAATATGTGGTTAGGTGATGGCAAAGGGGGTGGACCAGATAAGGAGGGACTCACAGTCAGCCTGAAATATCCCGGAACACTTCCTGGAGGAAGTGACACCTGAACAAAATTAAACTTTAGGATGAAAACTAAATAAGCAATGGGTCAAGGTCTTACTGGCTTTGTAAATAATAATGGAGTATGTCTCTGTGAGTGTCTGGGCCGCGTCTTTCAGAGGCTGGTAAAATCGTCAGGAGACTCCCTGTGGCAGGAAAGGCATGGTTGTCTTCATGTAGGAGATTCTGGTTCTCAGTCACATTGCTGCTGATGCCTGTTCCTCAAGAGCAGGAAAGGCCAAGCCTTCTGTTCCAGCATGTCCTGCTTGGGGCCCTGCCTGAGTGTCTCTGGCATCTCTGCAAAGCCATTTTGAAAACTTCTTTTTTCTTCACTGCTATGTCCTTTCCAGCCAATGCTTTAATCCCCCAAAGCTAAAACTGACTGTCTTTCTCCCATCTGCACCAGCAATTACTCTGGCCTTGCTTTTATGGTGCTGGGATGGCAGGATTTCTTGCTGAAATATTGCTCTCCGTCCCAGCCCCATCAACTTTCAGGCAGCCATGTTTAGCAGGGAGTCAGATGGGGGACAGGGGGTGTGCGTGTGTGTGGAAGCCAATATTCCCCTGTCTAATTTATATTTTACATTTCTGTAAAATCATGCTTAGAGTATTTTGGTAATCTCTGCTGAGATTAAGTATAATGCTGTACATTTAATTGATATAAGTGGTTTCAATTCTCCTTAATATGACAAATCTCCAGTGTGAAATATTCTTAGTTAATGATCAACATAAAATAGAGTTCATTTTTAATGTGAGTACAAGATTTGAATTAATTTGTAGCTAGAGCAGGGTTATTAAATTTTGTGTGCATTCCGTGCTCAGGCACATATATGGTCATACATGTGGAGTGGAGTATCATACGTGTTCTAGGTAAGAACATGGTATGTGTGTCCCCTCTTGTCTCCCTCTGTCTTGAAGCAGAACCTTCAGCATCTCACACAAGAAGGAGTAGTCCCACTGGGGTCTCTATCTCTGCCATTCCTTGACCTTCGGCGCAAAGGGGGCTTCCTGGTGCCTGGGTTGCCTGGCCTGATCGTTGGAGCATGGCAGGTGTCACATCAAAGCTGGACAGAGTCTGCGCAAGCTGTGCCAAGGTCATCTGCTCCTCCCAACTTTGTTTCCAACACAGCATTGGTTGGCCTGAAAATTAGCATACTGCTTTACATGATCAAAACCATATGATGGCTAACGTCACCCAGAGGAGTTCAATGAACGTTTCCAGTTGAAAAGTTCCTTGAGGAGTCATGTCCGGGGGCGACACCTCAGAAGCAGACTCCCCAGCGGTGCTGATCAAAGCCAACAGGTTTGCCTTCTCTCCTGAAATGAACCCAAGGCTTGCTCAGGCAAGTGTGCTTTCCCAAGGCACCTGAGTTAGGAAGTGTTTGCAGAAAGCCAGGGCTATGACCTTCCATCCTCAGGTCCAGAGTGAGGGCACACTCAAAACCCATGACTGCCTGTACTGCTTCGAAAGAACAGAGCGATTTTCTTACAACTGTTAAAAGAGAAAGGGGGAAAATAAAAGCTTCAGGGATGAGTGCCAAACTGAATTTGAATATTGTATAAACCATGCCTGGGATGGAGGCAGCAACTTGCAGGAAACATCTGTTCCGACTGGACCCTCTGTTCTTCACGCAGCTGGAAGACAGAACTAAGAATCCTTAGCCGGGCTCGGTGGCTCAGCCTGTCATCCCGCGCCTTGGGAGGCTGAGGTGAGTGGATTGCCTGAGCCCGCGAGTTCGAGACCCGCCTGGGCAGGCGAGACCTCATCTCTACAATAAATCAAAAAAATTAGCCGGGCGTGGTAGCGTGCGCCTGTAGTTCCAGCTACTCGGAAGGCTGAGGTGGAAGGATCGCCAGAGCCCAGCAAGTCGAGGCTGCGGTGGCCGGAAGCGGCCACTGCACTCCAGTCTGGGCGACGGAGTGAGACGCCAACCCAAAAAAAAAAAAAAGAATCCTTAAACTCCTCCTTTGTGATGCCACCCAGTTTGGAGACAGCCCTCAATATGTAAGCTGACCAGGCAGCTCTTGAGTATTTCCAGTTTGTGGTCACCTCTTTAAGGGATGATGGGATTTGAATCCCAGGAACAATGGGGCCTCCCCACCCCCTCCTGGAGACAAGGCAGGGGTGCGGAAGGCTGGACTCCGGCAAGTTCAATTTCTATTGGCTTAAGAGCCTGCAGAAAGAATCTTTAATCACATATACAATATTATTGGCAACACCGTACAATAAAAGGGCTGAATGCTTCGTTTTTCTAGATTTCCTTTTATATTTCAAAATCGCTTTTCTTTCAAATTAGTATATCTTATACATTTTCTTAAAAGGAATTACTTACAGCCTTACTTTTTTTTTCTTTTGTTGCTTGCCATGCCTTTTGAAATTACCACCTCACAGAGACTGCAGACTTTCAAACACTTTGCATATGAAATGAAAGGCTTGAGTGTATGATGTTGCAATTTTTAAGAATGGCATAATTTTAATTAGAAATGTATAGATGAATAAAAATAATGCTGCTGCACGTTACTAATTAGGTATTTTATGACTCTTTGATTTAAAAGAGGAGTGTGCCTGGCTCAGACAAGGCAGTGCCGCCAGGTTGCTTGGAGGCCTCCACTGAGCTCCCGGAGAGGAAAAGGGCACTGGGGGCCAGCAGAGTCGTGGTGGAGAGAGGCTGGAA
>CAUYQG010008833.1:0-18731 GCA_963574415.1 Tarsius wallacei
TGCGCTACCACGCCCGGCTAATTTTTTGATTTATTGTAGAGATGAGGTCTCGCCAAGTTGCCCAGGCGGGTCTTGAACCCGTGGGCTCAGGCAATCCACTCACCTCAGCCTCCCAAGGCGCGGGATTACAGGCTGAGCCACCAAGCCCGGCTATGTCGACCATCTTAAAACCATCTCCACTTTGGATATTTCCTGGACGCAGTCTGTGGGTCCCCACGGAGAAGCCCATGTCCTGGCTTCCTCTCTGCCAACTGAAAAGCTTGCGGTTTATCCCACCGTTGCCATCAGACTGCCTCACACTCAGGTTTAAAACTCAGGAATTGAAGTTGGGTCCCCAGTCTCCCATTCCAAGGAGGGAAAAGAACTCACATGTATCGAATGCTCGTTGTGTGCTAGGCACCGAGATGTGCCCTTACACGTGGGTTCGCGGCAGCATCCTCAGTGCTGGGATGAGGGCAGGTGAGAGGTCGCGTGGCCCCCCGCACCCCCCCAGCACATGAGGCCCTGAGCTCCATTCAAGGCTCCGGAGCTGTCCTGCTGCCAGGGTCCACCCGCTCACCCAAGGTATCCTTTCCCCTCCAGGTGAATGAGAAAATGTAGTGGAGCGGCCGCCCAGGTGCCACCTGCTGGGAGCTTGGTGCAGACACCCCAGCCCGGACGGAGCATCTTGTCCCCGGCCGTCCCCTGGCCATCCAGCCTCACCATGTCCAAGAAGGGCTCAGGCGGCCGAGCCAAGGGGGACAAGGCGGAGGCTCTGGCGGCACTGCAGGCAGCCAACGAGGAGCTCCGAGCCAAGCTCACGGACATTCAGATCGAGCTGCAGCAAGAGAAAAGCAAGGTGGGCTCTGCCCCAGACCCCTCCCCTCGGACGTCCTCCTCTCTCCCTTCTGCCTCTTCGAGAGGGGGTGTAGCCAGGTCTCTGTGGAAGTGCCCGCCCACCTGGTTCTGGGGGCCCAGAGGGTCCTCAGGGACTCAGGACAGGCTGCTCTGGAGGTGGGGGGGCAGGCGGTGGGGAGACGTGCGGGCCCCTAAGCAGAGGTGCTGTGGTGGCAGCCCAAGCAACGGGAGAGTACAATATCAGCCCCTGCTGTGCGAGCACAGTCTGCTTGTGTAGGGCATGTGCCACAGGGACTTGGCGGGGGGTGGCGGGGGAGCCTTTGTCCACAGTGGAATTGAACTGAGACAGAGCGGCCAGCACGGCTGCTGCCAGTGAATAGGGGAAAAAGATAGGCCATTGGCTTAGAGCTTCCTGGTGGGGTGGTACAGCCCCTGTTACATTTGGAGACGCTGGGGTGAACCCAGTGGGATGGGGAGGCCCAGCACCCGGAGGACCCTAGATGGGCAGACCCTTGATGGCCTCCAGCCGGAGGTCCCGCACGTTGGGGTCCTTGTAGCCTGCAGGGAATGCTGTGCTGCGCTGAGCTATGCTGGCAGCCAAGGGGAACCGCTGGGGCGAGGTGAGGGCTGACCAGAGGACAGGACAGGCCCTTAGGTGAGCCGCCTACCACTTGAACGTCCTTCTACCTCTGGCCTGACCTTTGCCCTCTCCTCTCACCCCACCCCCAGGAGCCATTAGGAAGTGTGCAGGGGTTTCTGGCAGGGGAAGGTGAAGGAGAAAGCCTCCGAGGAGAAGGCGGCACCCGGAAGAGGGTGGGAGCCAGGGTCAGGTGTCTGCTGTAGGCTTGGAAGGGCCTGGGTCAGCCTGGGTGTTGTCCCCACTCTGGGCTCCAGTTCTCTCTGTCCCTCCTTCTTGCCCAGCAAAGGTGTCTCTCGTGGGCCTATGGATCTGATGGTGGAGGAGAGCTGGATTCTTTGGGGCCCTTGCTTAACCTCCAAGATACCCAACCTCATGTCACTTAACTTTCTGGTTGCCTCCAAAGAATGATGTTTCACGATGGGTGGTAATCATACCAAGTTCGGGTTTCTGTGTCCACAGAGTTGGACTAGCACACAGCCACATCTGCTTATTTCTGTCTTGTCTGTGAAGTAGACCAACAGAGCCTACGATGTGCACTGCCTGGCCCTGCGGGCACCTGCCTCGTTGCCTGCCCTCTGCCTCAGTTCCCGCCTCTTTGAAATGGAGACAAGAGCACCTCTCGCTGCCTCCTAGTGTCGGGGAGGAAGTGATCACAAGGGCCCAGACAGTCCTCAGATACTAGAAGGCCATTGGTGTGGTGGCCTTGTGGCACTTGGGCGTCCAGCACCTGCTCTGTGCCAGGCATTCATACTCTCCAGATGGCAACACCAAGAGATCCCATCTGGCTGCCTGGCTGGAGCATGAGGTCGGGGTGCAAATACCTCCGGGCCTAAAGTGGGGAGCTGCCCCCCATGGAGCCATCAGGCCCCATGATGAAGCCTTGGATGTATCTCTTGTCCTCCCTCTCCCCAATTCTACAGATGAAGGGAGAGATGACTTCCCGAGAGCCTGGTGAGAACGAAACCTTTTGTTTCATTTGGTAAAAGCATAGCAATCGTCTTGTTAATGCAAAGAAACACCACATCGTGAAAATCCTCAAGACTGGCACCAGATCCTCCGTTCATCCAATGACCGCAGCATCAGGCATATTTTATGTGCGGTTTTGCCAAATGCATCCATCCTGCGGCCCCACGGGGGGGGGGGGGTGTGTGCGCCCCGCACGTCAACAAGACCCGCGTCTGTGTCTGTGGCAGGCCAGGGCTAGCGCGCAGACTCTTTGCATGCTGACAAGGGCCCCGAGGCCAGCGTCTGAGGGCTGGAACCTGGACCCACTTGTCAGTTACACAGTGTGTATTTATTTATTTTGGGAAGAGATGAGATCCTTCTTGGTATCAAATTCAAAAGGAGCCAGAGGAAAGGCACTGAGAAGAAGCCCCCTTCCTTCGGAGCTCCTTATCCCCAGACCCCATCCCTGGTTTCTTGAACACGCATGCGTGAGTCTCTCCTCCCAAGCATAAATAACAGCTTGCCGCACACATCCTGCATTTTCCTCCGGCCTAACTGAACGCAGAGCATCTGGGAGATGGTTCCATGTGGAGCAATGGAGCTGTTATACTTATGCGCCCTGGTGTATTAGGCTGGTTGACAGCAATCAGTCTGTTTCCAATTTTCAGTGAATACGGCAGCCCTGTCTGCACATCTTGGGGATGTTCTTGCAAACGGAATTGCTGGGCCGGTGTGTGTCTGTGTTTGCAGTTTGACAGTGGCAGCCCCAGGGCCCCTGGAGGGAGGGAGGTCCAGGAGAGGCCAGAGGGAAGCTCAGGAGCCAGACCAGCATAGAAGCCTGTCCTAGCTGGGGTTGGTGGGAAGATGCTGGCTGCACTGTGTCTGCTTCTTCCGGCTCATCTGAGCTCAAGATCTGCGGCTCAGCGCTGCTGGTTCCTGCAGATGTCCTAGTTATCATGGCTTAGCAAAGGATCCCCAAATCTCATCTCTGCCAGGAGGTGCTTTCTAGGTAAAGTCCCCTAGGCTGGAGTTCTCAGAGCTCACTGTAGCACAGAGTGCCCTGCCTTAGTCCTGCTGCTGGGAGAGGCATTTGACCTGCTCCAGCGCCACTTATCTGTGGGCATCAGGAAGTCACCCTCCCCTCCACACGCTCCCCCTGCCAGCTCCTGTCCGTCATCCGGCCTGCTGTCCTCCCTCCCTTCTCCCAGCCCTTTCATCCTGATAGTCCCAGGGAAGCTGGATTTCCTACTTGAGAAAGCCTTTAGGTGATGCAGAAAATAATTAGTCTTCCTTGTCTTCTCAACTTCCTGGGCTGTTGCTAAGTGAAGCCAGGGGTTGGAGAGGAAAGGGGGCAGGTGAAATCCAGGGTCAGCCAGGGACCGTGGAGAGCCTCTAGGCCGCAAAGACCCTTGGATGTTCTCTGAGCCAGCCCTCATCTCCTTATCCTGCCCCCCGACTCATTAACCTTCCCCTCCTCATCTCATTAACCTGCCCACCCCATCTCACTAGCCTGCCTTTCCCCATCCTCCACTTCTTAGGCCCACCGTCCAGTCCTTGCCCCAACTGGTGCCTCCAAGCCAGATCTGGGCCTTCCCAACCAAACATCCCTTAAAGCATTCTCAGTTTTTAAAAAAAGTGTGCGTGCATGTGTGTGTGTGTGTGTGTATGTGTGTGTGTGTGTGTGTGTATCTAGAAAATAATATGACAAGTAGGCAGGTACCCACCACCCAAAATTAACAAATGCTGTTATTGGAGATTCGAATACAAACGAACTGGGATCTCACAGCCAGATTGCCCTCTCTCCTTTCCCTAGCCCTGGGTTCAAGGCCAGGTTTACCACAGACCCACCAAGAGGCCTGGATCTCCCTGGGCCTCAGGGTCCTCCTGTGTGACCTGAGAAAAGCAGGGCCTGTCTCACGGGGCAGCCGCAGAGAACTTGGGCTCCTCACACCTGAGTGCTCAGTGGCGTCTGGGGCCTCCTCCCATTTCTTCTCCAGTTCTCACCTGTGTTTTCCCTCTTCTTTCTCTACAATTCACGCAGTAAGTGAAAGATCCAAGTCTGAATTGACCTTTGAGTCTTTCCTGAGAAGGAGGGACTCGACTCAAGGGCTGTAGCCTCACATGCACAGTGTTAGAAACAAGACTACAGGAAGCTTTCTGGCGGCCCTGCCCGCTCACACTGCATCTGGACGCTCACCACAAAAAATGCGGGGGACCGTTGGTCTCAGAACACTTGCTGAAGTCATGGCCAAGTAGGGAAGAGAAAATGTGAATCTGGTAGTTTTTTTTGAGCCGGGGTCCCACTCTTGTCGCCCGTTCTGGAATGTAGTGACGCGATTAGGGTTCGCTGCAGCCTTGACCTCCTGGGCTCAGGTGATCCTCCTGCCTCAGCCTCCTGAGTAGCTGGGACAGACTACAGGCACGTGCTAGCATGCCCAGCCAATTCTTTTTATCTTTTTGTAGACTCAAGGTCTTACTATGTTGCCCAGACTGGCCTCGAACTCCTGGGTTCAAGCGATCCTCCCATCTGGGCCTCCCAAAGTGCTGGGATTATAGATGTGAGCCACCCCCTAGCCTGCATCTGATAATTGCATCAATTACTAACAACACCGGTCCTTATCAATCCTCCTGAAGTTCTTACTTTGTATGTGCTAAAATTAATATCATTGTTATGGCTACAGGATAAGTCCGTGTGACCCTATCTAGAGCTGTGGAAGTGGAGCCTCCGGTCTGATTGTCAACAGATTCCCATCGTTTCTGAAGCACCCCGTGGAGTAGGATCTAACTCTGGCCCTCACAAGGGAAACCAGTGGCCGATCAGAGGGGCTCTTCCCAGGACCGACAGACTCTTCTCAGGCAACCCCTCCTGAACTAACCTGGAAGCAGCCACGAACTTGGAAGCTCCCACAGCCCACTGGGTGGTCAAGGTGGCCAAGAAGTGCTCCTGAGGGTCGCTGGTGGCTCCAGCAGGGTCTGAGCCTTCAGAGCTCTGGACACTTGACCACCGGTATATGGGTCCAGGCTTTTGTGCAGTTTTCCCTAGGTTATGTGAAGATATTCTCTCATCTGGCGACTCAATTTTAGCTTAGTCTCAGCAGTTGAACCCACAGCCTCTGACAGGATGGGGTGGGGGAGGCTAGCTCTATGTCTCCGTCTCGCCCCTGGCCTGCTGCCCAGTGGGGACTCTCATCTCTTTATTCGGAATTCTGGGCAAATCAGAATTCTGCAACTGCAAGCCCTCGTTTTGCAGATTGCAGTTTTCAGGGTAAAGAATGTCCCTGTGCAGTACAGGAAGAAGCCAATAAGCATAGCAGCCAGGAGCTGATTGTTTTGGATTTCAGTCCAATGGTTTTATTTATCATGGAGGAATACCTGAGCAGATTGAGATTTGACAGTGAAAAATAAGATGGTTGAAATAAAAATGGGGCTCTTCTCCAGGTGCCTTTGTTGAGAGATTTAGAAGCTCAGAGTGATGGTTCTCAAGGAAACCCCACTGGAATGAACTCAAGGTTGTCTTGAGGAGAGTGAGGTGGGGGCTTCTTCAAAGTGGGAGGAGAGGTGAACATAAGTCACTGTGTTTTCATCGTGAAGGCAAAGGCTCTGGCTCTGGCCTGGCCACAGAGTGGCCCCTGTTGCCTGCCCTCCAGGGCCCAGCCTCTGCCTGTCCTACCCACAGGCCTTCCTGCGGGCCTGCCTCCGTCTCACGGAGCTCCCCCCACGGGACGAGCAGCCGAGAAAATACCCAACAGCAATCCTGCCTTTTACGAAGTGCCTGGAAGGCCATACAAGATCCTGGCTCCAACTTGGGGGGCTGGCCCACAGGGAGTTGGAGACCTCCATGAAGTCCCTGGAGGGAGGCAGGAATGAAAGACAGAGGGAACTAGACAAGGGGAGAGTAGACAAGTCACTGCTGAGGAGGCGGCCTGGGAGCCAAGACCCGGACAAGGGCAGGGTGATCCCAGAGTGGCTGGTTGCCAAAGTGGACAGTGGGGATGAACGGGGATGACTGGGCTGGCCTGGCGCATGGGAAGGCCAGGGTGGCTCCAGCCCTACCGGGGAGGGCCGGGAGAGGTCACAGAAGTCAGTCATGGGGGCTGGGAACCATGCAGGTGGGCAAGCCAGGTGGGGGCACTTAAGAAAGTGAAAGAGAACCGGGCTCAGTGACTCAGCCTGTCATCCCACGCTTGGGAGGCTGAGGTGAGTGGATTGCCTGAGCCCATGGGTTCGAGACCCGCCTGGGCAACCTGGCGAGACCTCATCTCCACCATAAATCAAAAATCAGCCGGGCATGGTAGCGGCGCGCCTGTAGTTCTGGCTACTCAGAAGGCTGAGGTGGAAGGATCGCCGGAGCCCAGCAGGTCGAGGCTGCGGTGGCCGGGAGCTACTGCACTCCAGTCTGGGCGACGGACTGAGACTCCAACTCAAAAAAAAAAAAAAAGAAAGAAAGTGAAAGAGGCACTGCTGATAACTGTGCTGGACAAGGAAAGCTGTCTCCCAGGCTGCTGGGGGCCCCACCATGGCATAGCAGGAAGCTTGGGCCATGCTCCAGGCATGGTGAGCAGCCTCTGGAGGCCTTACAGTGGGATGTGATCTGACTTACATTTATATATTATGAGCATATTTATATATTTTAAATCTGTTGATGTTTCCAACATAACCATCTATCTGGCTGCTGTGGGAGGGGCCAAGGGAGCAGAGAGTGGTGTGTGGTGGCCGAGGGTGGTGGCAGCCATAGACGGACCAGAGCAGGTCGGGTGTGGAGTGTGTGGTTGGCAATGCGTGCAGGTGGCTCCCAGGTGTGGCCCTGAGCACCAGCGGATGGCACTGCCCTTTACTGAGGCAGGAAATCTGGGTGAGGAGGATCAGGGTTGGGTGCAGGGAGGAAATCAGAGCTCTGCTTTGGACAGGTCACCGTGGAGACTCCCACTGGACATCGCGTGGAGGCTCAGGTAGGCAGTGAGCATAAGTGTCTGTTGTCCCAAGAGGACCACTGGCCTCCACTGTGGGCATAGAGGTTGCCAGGGGTCACCGGGTGATGCCTCCTGGAAGATAGTGCAGGGGAAGGTGGGGGGGTAGCAACATAGCCAGAAGAGGGTCCAGCAAGGAAGCCACGCTGCTCCTGGTCTTCACCTTCTCTAGGTTTTCTTCTGGAACATGTCATCCTGCCTCTGTTCTTTCCAGTTATTAGCATTACGAGAAGGATTCTTTTCTCTGGCTCCTTATTTTGGTCAGTTGTGTTCTTTTCTTCCGTGTTCTTGTCTACAAAGTCCCTAGTGGCTCTATTTTCACAGAGATTCATGTGTCTTGCATTTTAAAAAAGAAAGCCATCTCTAGTCTTTTCCCCAGAGGGATGTTTGCATATTATTATGGGCACCTTAGTGCTTCTGAGCTTGTAGGAGTGGGAAAATACTTCCCAGAAGAAATTTGGAGAATAATTGGGATTTGGGGATTGGGATTCTCCTTGTTGTCCACAGCCACGCCTCTCCTTGGTCAGGGCAGTTGTCTCGGCCTCCCCTCGGACACCAGGTTCCTGCTGTGGATGTGTCAGACTCCCAGGGCTGCTTCTAGGCTAGCCTCCCGCTGCCTGGAGCTGGAAGCTCCTCTCTCTGTGCTCCCCCTGCCTTTCTCTTCAACTCAGTTTTGCTTTCCCATTGTTTCTCACACTTCACAGAGAAATAGACAAAACAATTTGGATTTCTCATCAGAAAGCATACGTGCCACTAGGGTTTGTGAGACAGTAAACTTCACACTTTTTGAAGCCTATTTACCGTAAGAGATACATGTACTTGTGACCAGGACACTGTGCATATCTAGTGTGAAAGCACTTGTCACCTCAGCTCAGGGCCACTCATTGGCCTTGACCTGCTTCAGGGAATTCAGCTTCTGCCTCTCAGGAGCCCGTAATGCAGCTCAGGTGGCCAACAATATGCCAATGGCCAAAAGCATCAGACATATTACTCAAGGGAATGCAAGCCAAAACAGTGGCACATGCACCCACTTGTTTGACGCTCGGTCAATTCCTAGGGTAGTTGATTGGGGTGAGGAGCCACGCCCTCAGAAGATGCTGGAAAAGAATGAAGTGGGGGACCCTTCACAGGTTACCTGACCACAAGTAAACGGGCCTGAAAGACATCACTGGACTTTTGATGCTGTGATTCCCCTTTAAGAATTTACCTCAGGGAAGATATTCAGAGATGCGACGAATGCTTACCTGTGAGGGCATCAATCTTACCTCTGCTGATAATGAAAAATGTCAGCCGCACTCTGATCGTCCAGGCTCGGGGGTTAGCTGAGGACGTTGGGGTGTGTTTCTACAGCAGACTGCTCTGCGGTCATCACTACCTTGCTGAGGAAGAATGTTTGCTAATAGGGGAAATTGTTGCAGGACTAGGCAAAGGCCTGGGAAAAGATAGGCAGCAAGTCTCTGGAGTTTTCTCACGAAGCTGTTTCCTGCTGAGGAAAATCTCTGCCTGTACCAAGGTCATGAAGACACTTTCCTATGTTTTCTTCTTTAGAAGTTTTGTCTTACCTTTCAAATTTATGTCCAGAAACCCATCTGATTGCTTTTGGTGCATGATATAAGTAGGTGTTGAGACCTTTTTCCATATGGATATGAAACGGGCCCAGCACCATCGCTTTTATAGTAAATTGGATGGCCATATGTGTGTGAGCCTGTGTTGTATATGGCATTATTGGACAATTCTTCAGTTCTCCTCATAGGTGCCCGTGTCAGGTGACTTTGCAGAGCCTTGCATTGTTCTGGCCAGTGCAGAAGTGACCCAGGCCTGGCCCAAGTCCAGAACCTCTGTGTTCTTCTGCTTGCCCTGTCACCTCTGTCCTCATCAGGAGGAGGACGTGTCTGAACCAGCAGGCAGTCCCAGGGAAAGCACCACACGGTATTCCTTGAGCCCAGCCTAGACCAACCAACTCCAGCTGACCTGCAGACTCGTGAGGAATAATGAACGGTTGTTGCTTCAACATAGCATGGCAAAATTCGTGTCAGTCACAGTTGTTGATAGAGTCTGTTTTTAGACTCTACCCTGATTTCCTCTGCTGGTCCTTGTGCTGATACGGTTACTATGCGGGACTAATTACTTTATAACAGGACTTGATATCTGTGGTGTGCACACTCTTGCTTTGTTCCTTTTCTTAAGAATTGTTTTAGTTGGCTGGGTTCTGTGGCTCAGCCTGCTATTTCAGCACTTTGGGAGGCCGAGACGAGTGGATTGCCTGAGCCCACAGGTTCGAGACCAGCCCAGGCAACTTGTAAGACTTCATCTCTACAATAAATCAAAAATTAGCTGGTGTGGTAGCATGTGCCTATAGTTCCGCCTACTTGGAAGGCTGAGGCGGAAGGATCGCCGGAGCCTAGCAGGTCGATGTTGGGGTGGCCGTGATGAGGAATGTTCAATTCAATGCCACTGTACTTCAGCCTGGGCTACAGAGTGAGACTCCAACTCAAAAAAAAAAAAAAGAAGAAAAGAAAATTTAAAAAAATTGTTTTGGTGAATCTTGTTTCTTTGTATTCCCCATATAAATTTTAGAATCCATTTTGTCAATTTATATTTTTGTAAAAAAGTTTTTACACACTGAATTGCATTGGCTCTATAGATCGGCTTGGGGGAAACTGACATGTTTGTAATATTGAGTCTTTGGATTTACAAGTAAAATATGTCCATTTATTTATTTAAACCCTTTTTAATTTCTCCCAATAGCACTTTGAAGTTGTCAGCAGAGAGATCTTAGGCATATTTCCTAACACATTCATAGGTGTTGTATGTTTTTATTTTGTATTCATTATAAATGGTACATTTTGACATTTTCATTCCTAATTATTTGCTGATATACAGAAATCCAATGACTTTTTAAATATTTGAATTGAGCATTCCTCATCACATTCATTCATTTATTCAACCAATCTTTAATAAATACATATTTTGCCAGGATATGGGAAAACCACACCAAGTGACAACCGCAATCCTGGACCGGGGTGAATTACACACAAGCTTTGTTCTGGCCAATGCAGAAGTGGCCCAAGCTTTGTTCTGGCCAATGCAGAAAAGCTTTGTTCTGGCCAAGCTGGTGTCGTTCTGTTCATAAACAGTTCCCTGAGATGTCAGATGCCAGTCTTTCCTCATTAGAACTGACCTCTGTCCACTCTACACAGCTCTGGAGTCATCTTGAGCTCTGGCTGGGGCAGCTCGGTGACTGTGATTGTGGCTAGAGTCACCCTGGCCATATATCTGTGTGATCAGAGGGGTGCTTGAGCTCCCTCCTGCTGAGGGGGCTGGGAACCACCAAAGGGCCCAGAGGAGGCCTCGACACAGTCGCTTGTCAGCTCGGCTGCTCTCATCAGGCCTTTCCAGATGCCACAGGCCTTGGTGCTTGCACTGTGGTTTTCTTCATTATCTTGTAATCATCTCAGGTGACATTATGACTGGTTTAAAATCAAGAATGTCAGCTTCTGACTCGGGGCACCATCAGCACACACCTGGCAGAGATGGGCAGGTGTGTGTTTTCTCCTTCAAGGCTTGTTGTTTTCACACACACACACACACACACACACACACACACACACACACACAAAATAGTCCTTACAGTTGATCTCTGAGGATGACTCCAAATTCTAGAGCAATTGCTGTTGGAGGTTAGCAGAAGATGATTTTTCCGGAAGTAAGACCTTAGTGAAAGATGTCCCTTCTAATAGAAAAGTGACTTGACTAAAAGTTACTCATGAGCAAAGAAGTAGGACCTCAGGGCACTGTTTTATCCATTTACTTTAAAATTGTATCAGCCTTCCAGCAGTCTTGAGTGCTCGGCCATCCTGTTAACTCCTATTAGAGAGCCATAACATTTTGTGACATTATAATGAATATGGCCGTTTTCATCCATAGATGTATACATGTGAGTGTGTCTGTGTGCGTGTGTGTGGTGGTTGTGTACATTTGTGTGTGCACATGCGTGCATGCGGGTGTATGCATGTGTGGAGCGAGGGGAGCAAAGGGTGGTGCTGACTGAAACCCTCAGCGGCCTGATGGACCTCCCCCCTTCCCCCAGGTCCTCTGCAGCCCCCTCGGCTCTGCCCCTAGCTCCTTGTGAGAGCCCAAGTGTGAGGCCTCAGGTATTGTCAGCTCAGACTCCAGGTGCTCCATCTGAGCAGCGGCCCCCACCTTGGCCCTACGTTAGACTCCCCTGAGGAATAAGAGACTTACAAACAATCTCTGCCCCTCCCCGCTTCCCCCCAGTCAGTCATCTTTTTTGGGTGAGAGACAGGCAGTCGTGTCTCTTGAAGTTGCCCCAGGATGCCAACATGCAGCCTCGGCTGCGAACCACTGACCTGAAAGATCTTTGCTTCAAAAAATCCTGCTCTTCATCGGACAGAGTGGGTCTGCCGTTATGTGTCTTTTTTTGTTGTTTTTTTTTTTTGAGCCGAATCATTGCTAAGCGGTCATGAGAACTTCGGGACTTGGAGGAGAAGCTGTTTTTCCACACAGGTTTGTGGAGCAGACACAGCTTCACGGTAGGCACGTGCTTTTTGGATGAGCCTTGAATGACATCTATTCTTCTTCCCTCCTTCTTCCTCCGTCTTTCTTTCCCTTTCTCCCTCCCTGTCTCCCTCCCTTTTTCCCTCCTCCCTTCCTTTTCCCATCTTTTCTCCCTCCTTCCCTCCTTTCTTCCTTCTTTTCTCTCTCCCTGTCTTCTCCCTCCGTCCATTACCCTCTCCCTGTGTCTGCTTATGGATACCTTCCTAAGGCGAATCAGCCTCAGACTCTGCTTTCTGGCTAAAAGGGGAAACGAGAAGTGTCCGTCTGTGATACAGTGTCAAGGAGGGAAAACATACTGAGAGTTGGGAGAAATCTGGTGGTTGTCTGCAGGAATTTACAGTCTGAGAGGCACTTTCCTGTCCATTTTCTGGTGTCTGGTCTCAGTGGAGGGTATTGTGATCGTGTTATTCATGAGGATCAGGGAGAGGAAATGACTGGCCCAAGGTCCAAGGCGAGCTGGGACGAGGGTCCTTAGCTCTGAGGAAGAAGGGCTGTTTTCTCCAGGTTGGGGGCCGGAGGGGGGTGCTCAGGCATGTCATGGTAGACGTCAAGAGGCTGCTGCCTGGAACTGAGTCCTGAAGACAGAGTCAGGTGGACTGCGAATATTGTGTATCTTTATATTCTTCTCTCCTGGGGTACTGTTGGGAATCTATACATTTATTGAGCTGATGTATAAGTTTGTAGCATTTTTTGCTTGTCCGTGGAATGCAAATATTGCCCGATGGTTGACTGGTCGCAGTTCATTCCATTTGCCAATTCTCAGGTTGACTGATGTGGATGATCATGGATTAAAGCGTTTAAACAGTCTTCATCAAAGCCCGATGGTACTCCTGAACTTGGAGAATCGTTCGAGTCAAAGAGGCCCTCTTTGAAATGACAAAACCGTTTTCTTGCCATGCTTTCCCCAATGGCATTCTCCCCGTACATGGCACAAATGTTTCCAGTCACCTTCACTCCTCTTTTAAACAGAAGAATGTGTCGGAAGTGTTCTTTTTTTCCACTTGACGCTCCATCTCCTTTAGACCACATACAGCACTAACTTCCTTCAAATCTGCAAAATGCAAGGTGTATTCACAAGAACAACATTGTCACTCAAAGGACAAACAATAAACTCCCAACACCACGGTGTTACCATGCCAAAAACAAACACTATGAACTTATGCATCAACCCAGTATTTCCCCCTGGTTTTCGAGTCCAGAACTGTTTGTCCTGCAGAGAGTGGCTCAGTCCCTGGCTGAGCATCAGGAGATCCCTGCAGCTCTCAGGCACAAGCTGAGCACAGCTACCCTGACCTCGGTCTGCCTTGAAGCCATCGTGGGGCCCTGGGCTGAGGGAAAGATCGGGGGTGTCTGTAGAGCTTCACCTGGGCTCTGAAGGAAGTCCTAGGATTGCCAAGTCACACCCCCGGTGGAGAGCCTTCAGGTAAATTCCTTCTCTTTCCAAACGCTGCTCTGGAGAAAGGCTCTACTCAACTCATTTGCACTGAAGTGCAAATTAGTCATGACGTTCATGCTCTCAGACTGTGTCCAGGCCTCCCCTCTCACCCACAGCCTGGCCACACCTCTCCCCCAGAGTGTTCCACGTCCAGCTCCAAGGACAGACTATCCTTCTGCCAGGCCTGTGCCGCTGAGTCCTGAAGAATGACCTGGGGGCATGAAGGGAAAGCTTAAACGTGTTTTAAGTATTTCGTTTCACAAAAGGTCAGTTGTTATGATCCCATTGATTTTCGGGACCAAAGTACCTACTAAAAAAAATTCTGTACTTTGGGAATGAATTAAAATCCAGGCTTTCTGGGTGGACTGCAGCCTCTGAAGGCACGGCCAGTCAGGGAGCCTGGTTGGACAGCTGTCTGCAGAGTTCACAGCTTTAACCGGAAGAGAATGAGGAAGAGGCTCCAAAAAAGGAGGAAGTCGTAGGTGACCAATAGCACCTGCCTGCCTGAACCTGGCTGTTCCTCAGTTCCAGGTCCATTCCTCAGGGCGGGGGTCCCACCAGGAGCCAGCTGGCAGGGGGCCCCCAACCTGTGGAGTGGAGGAAGGGGCTCCAGTTTGGCCCCTGCTGGCCTGCTGGGAAACCTGCTGAAAACCCTCACGGAATCAGACCGTGGGCAAGCCCAGCCCAGGCACGGGGCCTGCCTTCCTTTGTTCCCAGGCTGGCGGGAGCTGGCCAAAAGGAGCCACGGCTCTACTTGTTGCCACCCTGTGAAATGGCAACCACAGGCTCCCAGAAGAGGGACAGGTGAACGTGCTGGGGTCCGGTCCTGAGTATGGAGAGGGCTCTTGGGCAGAGACACATCTGAGTGAGAATCACTTCCACATGGGAATGTTTGGCACTGCAGAAATGCCCGTACATCCATCACAGCCCTCATGGACAATTTCAACTTTTTTTTTTTTTTTTTGCATTGGAGTCTCACTCCGTCGCCCAGACCGGAGTTCAGTGGCCGCTCCCGGCCACCGCAGCCTCGACCCGCTGGGCTCCGGCGATCCTTCCGCCTTGGCCTTCCGAGTAGCTGGAACTACAGGCGTGTGCCACCATGCCCGGCTGATTTTTTGATTTATCGTAGAGATGAGGTCTCGCCAAGTTGCCCGGGTGGGTCTCGAACTCGCGGGCTCAGGCGACAATTTCAACTTTTAATGAACTTTGAGCAAATGAGTCTAGTCTAGTCTGAAAGAATAGATGTGCAAGAGCAGGCAGGAAAGTTCTAAGGGAACAGAAAGTAGAGAGTTGTTCTAAACAGATACGAAAGCACACGTATAACCAAGCTTCCAGACAAGACGGAGAGATAGGTGGATTGGACTAGAAACTCCAGAGACAGACCCCAGTACATCTAGGTGCAGGCATTTGCCTGTTGGTTCTCAGCCTCTCATCTCCCCTTCTGTGCTCAGCCCTGTATGTATTTCAGGGCTCACAGACCCTACGAACCACACTTCCCAGCTGCCCTTGCCAATTGGTCAATGCCTGGAGGGCATGAGAGGAAGGACTGGCTCTTGGGTGGTGTCTCTGCAGTGGCCCTGCGCCTTTGGTGGCCCTCACTGGGCCCCGCCAATACTTGTCTGTGGTTCTAGCACCCATCTGATGGGCCGTGGCCTGTCGTCAGGTGGTTTCCCAAACTCGCTGGATGGCGCCCCATGCCACTACCTGCTGGTACGTCCAGTTCTGTAGCCTACACGGCAGGAGCCCATTTTGACTGTTCCTCTCATTCCAGCCCCACCTTCTCGCCCTTCCTTTTGGTTTGAGTCCCTTTGTCTTCAATCTTTCTGTGTTCAGTGCATATTACGGTTGTCCTTTTCCTATCTGAATCCCGGTGGACAAAAGTAATTTTCAAGTAAGTAGAAGAAGTATTTGTTGTGCTGTAAGTAGAGTTGGAATACCTGGCTAATCTTCTGGGATAAATAAGATTGACGTATTCACAATTTACACCAATATAATTTCCATGTGGATGAAATATATATATGAAGAAAATAATCAACTATTTAAACATGGTGTGAGGATAGTGCTTTTTAATCATGCCTTCAAAGGTGAAATTTATAAAAGAAAAGATTAGTCAGTTTAATTACCTGAAATTTTTGAAAAATCGGTAAGTAAAAGAAAGATACTATGAAAAAGTTAGCACCAATCTAAATGCTTCACAATAGAGAACATAATGTGATAAACAGTGCATGCACACAATGGAATGCTAAAAAGCTGTTACAATTCGTGAAACGGAAAGCTGTTTGTGATATGTTGCGACATGGGAATGATGAAATTACAGACTTATCAGATGGGAGGCAGCTGAGTCTTCATGGCAAAACAGCTGGTCCCGGGGAACTGTGACCCTGGCGTGGCATGTCTTCCAACCAGCTTCTCCCCTCTTTAGGAAGCATCCACTTGGCAGCCTCAGCCCACTCCCGCTGGGGCTCCAGGAGGCTCCACTGTGACTTACTTTCCATGAAAGAAGTGAGGACCTGTCTGCAGATGAGTCAATGCACCGACTGCCCACTGGCCAGGAAAGAGACTCCACCTTTGGGGTCCTAGTCTTTTTTTATTATTATGATGAAGATGTGGTGTACAATTCAGGTTTAGGTATACAAACGTTGACCATGCAGGTACCCTTGTTGATGAGGTGTGCCCCTCCCTCCCCTAGCAGTTTCCCTCAACTGCCAATCCCACCCTCCCTCCCCCTGCAGTTTCACACTGCTGCCAATCCCTTTCTTATAGTATTATAATTGTTCAAGGTTCGCTTATGAGTGAGAACATATGGTACTCTGTTCTTTGTTTTTGTGATAGATCACTGAGTATGATTGACTCCAGATCTATCCAAGTTGCTACAAAGTCCATATGTTTGTCCTTCTTTAGGGCTGCGTAATATTCCATTGTGTATATGTACATTTTTTTTTATCCAGTCCAGATTCAATGGGCAGCATGGTTGGTTCCATGTTTTTGCTATTGTGAATAGAGCTGCAACAAACATACGTGTGCAGCTATCTTTTTTTGTAGAATGATTTGAGTTCCTCCAGGTATATTCCCAATAGAGGAATTGCTGAGTCATACAGAAGATCAATTTCTAGTTCTTTCAGAAATCGCTACACTGTCTTCCAAAGAGGTTGCACTACTTTGCATTACCACCAGCAGTGTAGAAGCGTTCCTTTTTCTCTGCATCCTTGCCAGCATCTGTTGTTGTTTGTTTTATTAATTATGGCCATTCTTACTGGGGTTAGGTGGTATCTCAATGTGGTTTTGATTTGCATTTCTCTGATGATTAGTGAGACTGAGCGCTTTTTCATGTGTCTGTTGGCTGCCCGTATATCTTCTTTTGAAAAGTGTCTATTCATGTCTTTTGCCCACTTTTTAATGGGGCTGTTTGTTTTTTTTCCTTTTGGTGCGTTTGAGTTCCTTGTAGATCCTAGACGTTAAGCCTTTGTCAGATACACAGTTGGCAAATATTTTTTTCCCATTCTGTGGGCTATCTTCCTGCTCTCTAGATGGTTTCTTTTGCTTTGCAGAAGCTCATCAGTTTGGTGAGGTCCCATTTGTCTATCTTATTTCTTATGGTATGGGCACTTAGGGTTCTGATCAGGAATTGGTTGCCAGTTCCAATTTCCATAAGGGGGTCTACTGCGTTTTCTAAGATTCTTATCATTTCAGGTTTTATGTTTAGGTCTTTGATCCATTTAGAGTTAATTTTTGTGTATGGAGATAGGTAGGGGTTTTGTTTCAAACTTCTGCATATGGTCAGCCAGTTTTCTCAGCACCATTTACTGAATAGGTTCTCCTCTCCTCAGTGGTTGTTGTTGGAGGCTTTGTCAAAGATGAGTTGGTTGAGAAATTGAGGCTTTGCTTCCGAAATCTCTATCTTGTTCCATTGGTCTATATACCTGTTTTTGTACCAATACCAGGCTGTTTTGATTACTGTAGACTTATAGTAAAGTTTGAAGTCTGGAAGTGTGATACCTCCTGCTTTGTTTCTTTTGCTAAGGATTGTTTTGGCTATGCGTGATCATTTTTGTTTCCATATGAATTTCTGTTTTGTCATTTCCAGGTCTGAGAAGAATGATGTTGGTAACTTAATGGGTATTGCATTGAATCTGTAGATTGCCTTTGGTAGGATGGACATTTTAACAAGGTTGATTCTTCTTATCCATGAGCTTGGAATATTTTTCTTTTTTTTTTCCGAAGCCAAACTGTATCCAGCTTTATTAAAGATACTTTTCATAAACAATCATGGTGTTTCAAGGAGGACATTGGCAGACAATCTTTAACAGTACACAACAACTTTCAAACTCCCTTCTTTAATGGACTACCAAAATCAGAAAGCCACTATAAAAACCCAATGAAGTCTTCATTTGATGCTCTGAACAGGGAAGACGTTTAGAGTGAGGGTTGACATTTCACATTTAGCATGTTGTTTGACAACTTTTCACAAGCCGACCCTGACTTTCAGGAAATGAAATGAAAATGGCAGAATTTGTCTGAAGATCCACAATCTATAAACGAAACTGCTACTCTTATGAGGGGTGCCATCTCAGTGGCATCACTGACATACTGGTAACCAATTATTGGGGGTCAGGTCCCAACAGATGTCTGGGTTTAAGGGAGTTAAGTCTATGCTGAAGGCAGAAAGGGAGAAGAGGACGTAAAAAATGAAGTTTTTCCACACCACAAGGCGTTTGTACCAAGGTGGCTATGTGTTTCCATGTTGGGGAATCCTTCCTCCTGGAAGCCAAAAGGGAGTCTCTTAAAACTAGAAGGGAAAGGTGTTTTCCCCACATCAATCCAGCTTTGGAAACGTTCTATTAGTGACATATGCCCCTTTCCCAAAAAACAACAATGAAGTGTTCTGTGTGCTAACAACATAGCTTAAAAAAAAAATTCTGCATTTTTATAAAACTTGATAAAAAATAGTGTTTCAAACTGTACAGTCACCAGAAGTACACAGTTATCAAAAATGCACACACTTCCCTTGGCATCTCCAGCACCTTCAGCTTTCTGTGCCTGGTCTGTTGTGGCATCTCCATTTTCTGCAGGGTTATGTCCCTCCTTGCCAGCATCAGCTTTTCCCTTTTTCCCTCTGGGTACCTTCTCTCCCTTCTTAGCTGGGGCCTTCTTAGGTTTGGGCTCTGGCTTTGGAGGAGCAGGTTTAGCCGACAACCTTGCAGATCTTCTCTGGGTTCGTCCTTCACCTTGGCTTTATCTCCTTTAGCATCCCCTTCAGCCTTTCTCTTGGGCATGGTGGTGATGGCAGCGGAACTAAGGCATTGGACGCGAGGATGGAGTGGCGTGCGGG
>CAUYQG010008837.1:0-25869 GCA_963574415.1 Tarsius wallacei
GCTACTCGGAAGGCTGAGGCGGAAGGATCGCTGGAGCCCAGCAGGTCGAGGCTGCGTTGGCCGGGAGCAGCCACTGCACTCCAGTCTGGGTGACAAGTGAGACTCCAACTAAAAAAAAAAAAAAAAAAAAAAAAATCTTAGGATAAAATATTTTCTATCTTTTGCTATGTTTGTTTTTTCATTTTTCTTAGACATTGCTTATTGCAGTGAGTTTACTCACACATGAATGACCTTCTCCTTTAATATTCTGACCATCTTATAATTTTACAGAGATCTTGTTTGCTCCTGGATGATTACATGCAGACTATCGTGAATCCTTACATAATCAACGTCACCCTGGCAGCCAAAATGTGTAGCCAAGTGCTTTGCCAGGAGAGAGGAGTGTGTATCAGGAAACACTGGAATTCAAGTGATTATCTTCACCTGAACCCAATGAATTTTGATATTCAAATTGGGCAAAGTGGAAAGTTCACAGTACTTGGAAAACCCTCACTTGATGACCTGCAGCAATTTTCTAAAAAATTTTCTTGTAGCTGTTTTACGAACTTGAATTGTAAAGCAATCTCTAGTGTACAAAACATTACTTTTATTGATGTATGTATTGCCGACAATGTTTGTATAGATACCTTTCTACACCCAAATTCTTCTGATGAGCCTTTCAGGTGGATAGAATCTTCGTCTACTTCCTACAACATGTCATCCTCCCCACCACCTGTCACAGTGCACGTTGTTAATATTTTGTTTCTTACCATGAGTTCTGCTGTAGTGAATTTGTAATTCTACATGTTAACTGAAATGAACAATATATCCATTTTAAAGTGTGCTATTAAGATTTATTAAATCTCTAAAAAGAACATCTCCTGGTGAGAAGTCATTTTTGGAAAATTCTTTCTGAATTACTATGCCTAGTAAATGGCGGTTTCCTTTGAACCTGACAAACACTGGAATTGTTATGGTCTGAGTAAACGCTTGGCTGCTCTCTCTTGACGCCAATAGAGAGGCAGGGAACTGGCAGAAAGGAGTTCATTTCTGAATTTAGGATTCAGGGAGACAGAACCCAGTCCCTGATGTTTCTGGAACAGTTCTGCTTGCCACTTAGGTTTTACAGTCCGTTTTTATAAGTTTAGGGTTGCTGCTACCTATACATTGACTACATGACTGACAGACAATTGTATAGAACTCAAGTTACAGCTGCATTTTGTTCACAGTAACATTTATGGGCCACATTTCCTGGTGTGGGCTACCAGAAGGTAGCTCACAGTATTCTCAGTAATACCAAACTGAAGAGTTGATTAAGCTTGCCATAGAGTAAAGAATTAACAGAGCCTATTACTAAGAAAAACATTATTCACTACAACAAATTGTTGATTAGTAGTTACAACACGTAAAAAGTTATATAAATTATAAAGCTTATAGTTACATGGATGCTATATTTTCAGATCAATACCACTGATAAAAGGAGTGAATAGGGATTCACTTCGTTCAGTTGAGTGAGTGCAGTCTCTCAGTTGAGTGAGCGCAGGGGGTTAAGGGTTCTTTGAAGTGACTTAACAGGTAATGTGTAGGAGATAAGAGAATATGCTTTCTTTTGATAATCTTCAGAAATGGAGGTACATGCAGACCCACTAGAACATTATTCCATTCTTTAAGGGTTGTGGCATATGGACAGACAATAGTATGTTGCTGTATCAGAATCTTGTATGATTTCTCACCCATGAGTTAAGAATTTGTATTCCAGGAAATCAATGGCTTGCTTACACTCTCCAGTTTTAGACAATACAAATTCATTGTATCTGTTTCACTTATAAAACTGCCAGGATTGTTTTAATACCATCATTCTGCACAAGATACATTTTGTAAGATTAACATTTGATATGGTGTGGTTAAGAATTTGAAAGTAAAAATTTATTAGTAAAACCAAGCTATAGGATTTAGAGAAGATGACTATTTCTAATATTTCTCTTTTCTTCTCCGTTTACAGTCAAGAGAAAGGGGGAGAAGGAAAAGAGGATGGGTGTGAAAGAAGAAAACAAAAGGAGGGAAGAAATAACGGACAATGACTAGAATCCTTTGCTTTCTCTGGTGTTATTGAAGATTCTAATTTGCACAGGATTGAATGGAGTATCTTTGGCATGCACAATTAGCCTTCAACTCTCTGCTAAAGCCAAGAGCAGTTGTACTTGAATGCCTTTCCTGCTCTGACCCATACAAATATCACTGTCACCTCCTTTCTCTCCCCTTGCCTCTGACTTCCTTTTAGAAACAAGAAGAGATGAAGCCACAAAGTGGTTTGGGAAATGCCTGATCCACAGTTTGCTAGGAACTCTCCGATTATGGTACAATTAATGTGAGCAAGATTTTAAAAACTCTTTGAGGCATTAAATTTTCTGTGAATATTCACGATAGCAAAAACATGGAACCAACCATGCTGCCCATCGAAACTGGAATGGATAAAAAAAATAAGGTACATATACATGATGGGATATTATGCAGTCATAAAGAAGAACAAACTTATGGACTTCACTGATTCCATATCTTGGCTATTGGGAGTAGTGCTGCAATAAATATGGGACCAACTTGGATGGATTTAGAGTCTATGATATTTAGTGATCTATCACAGAAACAAAGAGCTGAGTAACACATGTTCTCACTCATAAGCAGACCCTAAACGTTTACCATAATAATTTAAGATAGGGATTGGCAGTAGCAGAATGCTGCCAGGGAAGAGAGATGGGGGCACATAATATCAAAAAGGGTACCTGATCTCAAACCAGGTGAAGTGGGGACCAAAGGGAGGCCCAAACTTTACCTGTATGATGACCACTTGTATACTTAATCCTGAATTATACCCCACATCTTACCAAAAAAGTGCCATGAAAAAGGAAAATCTTTACTTGTCATAGACCTCATTTCTTTATGTTTAAGCTTTGTTTAATATCAGAGTTGAGATGGAGTTGCAACGTGCAATAAAAATGATACAAATTATTTTGTTTTAAGCTCCAATAATTTTTTAAAAGTTAAAATGCTTGTATAGTCTTTTGCATTATGCTATGTTTAAATCTTTTTTATTCTTTTTCCCCTTCCATTTTTAGTTGACATATACCAATTTTACATTTTTATGAAGTACAGAGTGTCATTCTGTATACAATGTATAATGATCAGATCAGAGTAATTAGGATCATTATCACCTCGAACATATATCATCACTTTGTGTTGTGCACATCGAAAATACTCTCTTCTAGCTTTTGAACTTAAACAATAAGTAATTGTTAACTACATTCACTTTATAGTGCTATAGAACACTAGACCTTATTCCTCCCATCAAGTTGTAATTTTGTATGTGTAACCAACTTCTCCCTATCCTTTTCTCCCCATCCTTCCCACCATCCTCTAATAACCGTAATTCTACTTCTATAAGCTCTTTTTTTTTTTTTTGCTCCCATATATGAGTGAGAACATGTGATATTTGTCTTTCCATTTCTGGCTTATTTCATTTAACAAAATGTCCACCCAGCTTCATCCATGCTGAGAATGACAGGATTTCATTAGTTTGTATGGCTGACTTGTATTCCATTTTATACCATATTTACTTTATCCAATCTCTGTTGATGGACATTTAGGTTGATTCCATATCTTGGCTATTGTGAATAGTGCTGCAATAAATATGGGAGTGCAAACATGTCTTTGATATACTGATTTTCTTTCCTTTGGATAAACAACCAGTAGAGGGATTGCTGGATTGTATGGTAGTTCTAGTTTTAGTTTTTTGAGAAAACTTCATACCATTTTCCATAATGGATTAATTTACATTCTCACCAAGAGTTCCCTTTTTCCCACATTCTTACCATCATTTGCTATTTTTTGCCTTTTGATAATAGAATTTCTAGCTGGAGTGAGATGATATTTCACTGTGGTTTTGATTTGCATTTATCTGATGATTAATGATGCTGAGTACTTTTTTCATACACTTGTTAGACACTTGTGTGTTTTCTTTTGGGAAATGTCTATTCAGTCTGTCCTTTTCCCTTTTTTTTTTTTTTTTTTCCGACTGGGTTATTTGCTGTTGAGTTCCTTGTAGATTCTGGATATTAGTCTCTTGTCAGATGAATAGTTTGCAAATATTTTCTTCCATTCTACAGGTTGTCTCTTCATGCCATTGATTATTTTCCCTTTGTTGTGCAGAAGCTTTTTAGCTTAATAAGGCCCAGTTTATCTACCTTTGTTTTTGTTGTCTGTGCTTTTATAGTCTTACCCATAAAACCTTTGCCCAGCCCAATGTTCTGAAACATTTTTTCAATGTTTTCTTCTAGTAGTGTTACAGTTTCAGGCCTTAACATTTAAATCTTTAATCCATTTTGAGTTGACAATTTTTTTATACTAAAAAGTCATTGCTGCACATGGCAAATTAATATAAAGTGGAAAAATAAAAGTCCCTTTACCTCCTCCCTCTACCAGTGACAACTCCTGGCTACAGTTTCTTATATATAGTTCCATACATTTTCTTAGGTATATGGATGCAAATGTGTGTGTACGTATTTATCACAAATTGGGCTATGGTGTCCATAACTTTCTATAACTTGTTTTTTCCACATGGCAATATATTTTTGGTATCTGTTCATATCAGTACATCTTGGTACTAACCACACCTTATTCCACTGTTCTACTGTATGACAATTTTAAAATAAATTTCTTGTTAATGGACATTTTATTTTCTGGAGTATTTTTTGGCCCTATCAAAAATTTTGTATCATGTATAGTATCATATAATATATATCATATATATGTATATATGCATGTTATACATATATATATTTGGTATATATTGGCACACTTTTGCTAGGATGAAATGAATTTGCTGATATGAAGGGTGTATACATTTTAATATAGATAGATATTGCAAAATTATCTTCCAAACATTTTGTTTCAGTTAATGATCTCACTAGTAGTGAATGAGAGGGCTGATTTCCCTCATCAACATTGGGCTTTTTAAAAGTCTGGAGTCATTGTTCATCTGACTGGTGAAAATAGCATCTTGTATTAACTTGGCTCTGAAACAGCAGTATTTACTTCTTTTTCATAGCTTGTTATGGATATCTTGTCTTTCTTGCCAAGTCACTCTCTTTTTAAGAGTAAACTTTATTTTCTCATTTATACTTAAATTCTACCTCTGAAGACTGTTGTCCTTTTTCAAATTTAATGTATGGCCTTTCAGACACCAATAGAATATAATATGAAAATAGAAACCAACGATTGTTTTTTGACCCCTGTACATTTCATATGTGATTTGACTATGATAAACATTACAATAGTTGTAAAGTACATCAGTCACAAGGAACTATAAATAATCTACATACTGAATCTCGTTGTTTTATAATGTCATAGAGCTTCACAAAGTTTTGGCAAATAACTCTTTTATAAGAAATATAATTTAAACGAAATCCTAAAGCCCATACACTGTTAGTTTTTCACGGGAAGTCCAATCCTTGGCAGCAGGATGCAGGCAAAAGAACAAGTTAATCCCAGTCTAGCAATTTGTAAATTGTTAACTTTGGGCAAGTTACTTACCCTTTCTGAGTTCATGTCCTCAACTTTAGAAGGTCAACTTTGAGAAGACTAGAGAAAATAAAAGTCAGCTACTACGGTGCTTGTTATAAAAATGGTGGGTGTACAATAAATGGTAATGATTATTTATTTGAAGTCTTTTATACTTTCCAAAATTTTCCCTCTATTTGATGATTTAAGGTTTATATTTGGAATATAAAATTGGCTTAATATATTCATTTTGAGAGAGAGGATATTAAGTAAAATGTGCTTATAACATGTTTGAGAACTACAAATTATCTAGTTCAAGCCCAATGTGTTATTTGTGTGTGTGGATATATACATATACATATCTATATTCAGAAAAAAAGATTTTCCCCAAGGATTTTCTTTGTCCTATGACTGATGTGTGCTACATCTGTAATTAGACCCTATAGAAGTTCAAAACATTATGCTAACACAACTTTGTTCGCTTATTTGGTCTCTAATCATTTCAATATTAATAAACTTTAAAGTAGTAGGTTGAACATATAATTTTTATTGAATTAATATACTTCGACTTCAATTTGCTAATCCCAAATAACAGATATAAAAACAAGGATGGGCTTGGGTCAATACACATTTATGTACTATTTAGGGTACAAGTCTCTACAAATGATTTTATTTTTCTCTGCTAGGTTTTTTTTTTTTTTTTTTAAGAGACAGGATCTCACTGTGTCACCCAAGCTAAAGTGCAGTGACATGATCATAGCTAACTGCAGTCTTGAACTCTTGGGCTCAAGCTAACCTCCTGCCTCAGCTTCCTGAGTAGTTAGGATTACAGGCGTGAGACACCACACCAAAATAAATTTCTGAGTTTAATATTTATACTGTGCTATCATTTTGTAAAAGTAAGGGAAACCATTAAGACTGTGATATGTAGTATACAAATGTTTTTGAGAGTAGAGCAGCCAAAAACAAATATTCTTTATATATCCTGTAAAAATCCTTAGTTTCTGAGTGGTGATAGTCTACTAGTGACTAATAATTTTAGGGATGTTCTGTTCCCACGTGATGCTGGCAATTAGCCTGGCTGAAATTGTCAATCACTATAAGTCTTCATAAATAAGAAGAGCTTCCGTTTGTTATAAAACACGTAACTATGTGCTGTACATACAACTTCTCATTTAATTATTTTCTTTTTTCAGAGGAAGTAACTAACCCTTAGTTTAAGTGGCTTGCCCTGAGTCATATAGCTTAAGTCCCAGAGCTGGAGTGATCTGAGCAGGTGACTGACTCCCAGTCCTGTGTATTTCACCATTACACAATACTGACCCCACAAGGGCATGAGGTGACATGACATCATTGCACAAAGGAACTTAGAACGACTGTTTCCTACTCTTTTTCACTCCAGCCTCCAGAACAGCATCTGACCCGGAGTATCCGTTTACTCTGAAGTATTTTTTTTACTTGGGTGCTAGATCATAGAGCACAGGGGATCAAGGAGTATCTGGTAATTTTAGATATACTTTCAATATGGTTTTTATGGATTAAAGGAGAAACTGGCAATTGAAGAAAGAGTAAGCTTAGATTATTAGAAGTTTGCATCATCTTAAAATTTGCTGGGCCCCTTTAATATAGTTCACATAATGATGAACCACACATTAAGAGATGCAGCGGGCAGAAAGATAATGGTATCAAATCCCCTGTGCTTCATCAACAATAGCATGTTTGTGTACATGAAGCCTTTTGGCTTCAGCAAATAGAAATAATAGCTAGTCACAAGCGAGTTACAGCATGTCCCCTGAAGGAGGGCAGTCAGCTTATCTTTTAGATCAGAAACCAGGTATTACGGTGCTACAAACAATATATGAATAGTATTGCCAGTTTGTGATTGTTCTGGAAGTTCTATGCTTTTGGAAGATAATTTAATTTTTTTTTTTTTTTTGCTGATTTATAAAACCAGTTTAAATATTTCTTTAAGTAAACAATTTAATTTTGTGACTATTTTGGCAGTCAGGGAAATAGTAGAGTAGGAGACTAAGTGATCATATCTTCTCTGATTTTTAAAAATGTATTCTTAGTAGATATGCTGGTAATTTTTAAAATGTAGACTCTAATATAGTATTTTTGAAACACAATGGTGTATTTGCATGTGCTCATGTGCATATGGGGGTGTGTGTGAGATGGAGAGAGTGCAAGAGCTTCTGGGGTTTGCTGAAGTTCAAGGGAGACGTGGGATTTGGGGGGAGATAAGAGTTGAGGCTGGGGAAAGCTAGACAGGTGTCAGAAATAAGGTCTTCTGGGTGATGCCGATGAGATGGCAATTAATCCTTTAGACAGGAATGAAATGATGAGACTTCAAATCTGCAGAGAATGTGTGTGGAAGAAAAATTGGGTCTTTAAGTCTAGAAGCAGGAAAACCAGTTAGAAGGCTGTTGCCATTATCTAGGCCAGAGAGGATGAAGCCTTGAATTAGGGGAATACTAGGGATGGAAAGAAAACATTAGTGCCTGTTTTTTTTTCACTTAAGTCAATACTTGGCTGATTGGATGTTGGAAGCTAGGGATGTAATCTGACACCAGGTTTTTGCCAGGTCCATGTCAAATCCTGAGAAGGGAGCACAGGTGGAGGAGCGGGTTTAGGGAACTCTGTTTTGGGCATGTTGCACTTGAGGTGCCTGGAGGGTACCTGGGCAGGTTTTTTAAAAAACTGTGTGATTTCAAAGTTCAAGGGAGAGATGGCGGCTGCATCTTTACCAATGGGTAATTATAGAGAGACATTGTCTGTCTAATAGTTTGAGAGCATGGTCTCTAGGGCCAGACTACTGGAGTCTGAGTTCGGGACCTGTAATTTACCAGCTGTGTGAGCTTGAGCAAGTTCTCTGTGCCTTTGTTTCTTCATCTGTGATAAGAATGAAATGAGTAGATACACGTAAAGCTTTGAGACCAATACTTGGTACATAGTAAGCACCAGATGTTTGTTTGTTGCACTCTTATTTTTATTTGCGTTTTTATTTACTTATTACTTTCTTTTGCCTATAAAAGCTTATAGGCAATCTCTCATTTACTCTCCATAGTACCCTGTGATGGTGATACTGTTATTATCTGAAGAAATGGTGACCTTAGTTTGACCAAATTTCCTAAAGTAGCCCAGAGGGAAGCAAGGGGTAGAATCAGGATACACACCCAGGTCTGAAGGACAATGGGAGACGAAGTCCATTTCAATGATTTTGAAACCCTAATAGTGGATGGAACCACCTGGGGAGAGTGTGCGAAGAGAGAGGAACCAGGAACACCCACGTTCCTCTGTGGGTGGCTGTGAGGGCAGAGAAAGGCAACTAAAAGCGCTCAGTGCACGATGCAGGAGGAGAAGCAGTCGGCAAAGTCAATTGCATCTGTGCCCAGAAACACATGGGTTTCTTCTCAGTCTCTGAGGCCCTTCTCTTCCATTACTCTGAATGTTGAGATTTTATATATTTTTTAAAAGTATTTCCCCACACTTCTCTATGTAAAAAGAAAAAAGAAAAGAAAATGGACATGTAAATCTTGAATTCCACAATAGAGGCATCACATTAACTAACAGCTTTTTAAAGCTTTGTTTTTATCTTTCACTGATATATTTGTACATATTGATGAGGGTACATGGACATTTTGTTACATAGAATGTGTAGTGGTCAAGTCAGGACAGTTAGGATATTTATCACCTCAAGTATGTAACATTTCTTTTTTTTTTTTTTAGATTGGAAAATATAGTTTATTTAGAATGTAAACTAGAGAGAGAGAGAGAGGAGATTCACCTCCCCAAGGTAGCGGAGGGGGCCAAAGCTAGGAAACATGGAAGCCATAGATCAAAGAGCCACGTGGTCAGACCAGAGTATAGCAAAGCAATGGCTATAATATTTCTACATGTTGAAAAGATTTCAAGACCTCTCTTCCAGATATTTTGAAATATACAATACATTGTTGTTAACTATAGTCACCCTATTCTGTTGTTGAACATTAGAACTTAGTCCTTCTATTTGGTTGAATGTTTGCACGCACTAACCAGCTATCTGCAACTTCCCCTCCATCCCCACAACCTTCACAGTCTGGATCTGTCATTTCACTCTGTACCTTCAGCTGATCAACTTTCCTTTAGCTCCTACATATGAGAGCATATGCTATTTGCTTTTCTGTGCCTGGTTGATTTCACTCAAGATAATGACCTCCAGTTTGATCCACGTTGCTGCAAATGACATTATTTCATTTTTCTTACCTGAGTCATAGTCCATTGTGTATATATGCCACATTTTGTTTATCCATTCATCCATTGATGGAAACATAGTTTTCATATCTTTGCTATTGTGAATAGTGCGGCAATAGACATGAGAAATCATGTATCCTTTTCATATATTGATTTATTTTTCTTTGGCTAAATACCCAGTAGTAGGATTACTGGATATATAATAGTTCTATTTTTAGTTTTCTGAGTAGTCTTCATAGTAAGTCCCCTACATATGAATGAGTTCTGTTCTTAGAGTGCATTTGTAAGTCCAATTTGCTCTTCAGCCCAACAAAGTTAGCCTAGGTGCCTAACTAACAGCCCACTGCTGCTTTTACACTTTTTTTTTTTTTTGAGTTGGAGTCTCACTCCCTTGCCCAGACTGGAGTGCAGTAGCCGCTCCCGGCCACCGCAGCCTTGACCTGCTGGGCTCTGGCGATCCTTCCGCCTCAGCCTTCCAAGTAGCTGAAACTACAGGCACGTGCTACCACGCCGGCTAATTTTTTGATTTATTGTAGAGATGAGGTCTCGCCAAGTTGCCCAGGCGGGTCTCGAACACGCGAGCTCAAGCAATCCACTCACCTCAGCCTCCCAAGGCACGGGATTACAGGCTGAGCCACCGAGCCTGGCTCTGCTTTTACACTTACTTCCAGACATCCTGGGCTTGAAATAAAGATACTATACTACTGGATTATATGCAGTACTGTACAGTAAAGTACACAAAAGCACAACCACTTGTAGAGGATGCATGCATATGAAAATGTACACCAGACACATGAACTAACTTATGTGATTGGACATGTGAACACATATGCACATCTTTGAACGTTCACAACTTGAAGGTTTGTATGTAGGGGACTTACAGTACTGTTTTACATAATGGCTGTACTAATTTGCATTCCTATCAACAACATATAAAAGTTCCCTTTTTTCCACATCATTGCCAATATCTGTTTTGTTTTTTGTCTTTTTAATAATAGCCATTCTAACTGAGGTAAGATGACATCTCATGCTGATTTTGATTTGCATTCTTCTGATGATTAGTGATGTTGAACGTTTTTCATATGTCTGTTGAACATTTGTATGTCTCCTTTTGAGAAATGTTTATTCATGTACTTTGCTGATTTTAATAGGATTATTATTATTTGCTGTTTAGTTCTTTATATATTTCACATATTAGTCTCTTGTCAGATAGTTTGCAAATATTTTCTCCTATTCAACATGTTGTCTCTTCATTCTGTTGATTGTTTCCTTTGCTGTGCAGAAGATTTTTGGTTTAATATAGTCTCATTTGTCCATTTTTGTTTTTGTTGCTAGTGCTTTTGAGGTCTTAGTCATAAAATCTTTGCTCAGACTAATGTCCTGAAACATTTTCTTTATGTTTTCTTTTAGTAGTTTTATAAGTTTTGGTCTTATGTTTGATCCTTTACTATGTCTTGAGTTGATTTTTGTATATGGTGAGAGAAAAGGGTCTAGTTTCATTTTTCTGTATATGGGCGTCCAGTCTTCCCAGTATTATGTATTGAAAAGGATGTTCTTTCCCCAGTGTATATTCTTGGCACCTCTGTCAAAAATCAGTTGGCTGTAAATACTGTTCCATTGGTCTATGTGTCTGCTTTTATACTAATACCTTGCTATTTTTGTTACAATAGCCTTATAATATATTTTGAAGTCAGGTAGTATGATGCCTCCAGCTTTGTTATTTTTGCTCAGGATTGCTTTGGCTATCCAGGCAGCTTCTTTATTCCATAGAAACCTTAGATTTGTTTCTTCTATTTCTGTGAAAAAATGGCATCCCTATTTTGATAGGGATTGTTTTGAATCTGTAGATTGCTTTGGGCAATATATCTAATAACTTTAATGTTTGATGAAGGCATTTGAAACCTAGAACCTCAGAGTTGGTTTTCTATTTCAGGCGAGTTTTCTCCTTCCCCTAGATGGGTGGTGATTATAGAGATTAATAAATCTTTTCTGCTTCTGTGCTCCAGCTCTGTGTTTCCTCCAGGGCCCCTTAACTGAATCCACTCTTTTTTGCCTTGGGGTCCTATGGGATTTATTCTGTGTATGTCTATTAGTTTGCTAAGGAGATCATAACAGAGTACCACAAACTAGATGACTTAAACAACAAAAATTAATTTTCTCTCAATTCCAAATGCTGGATGTCTGGGATGAAGGTGTCTGCAGAATTGGTTCCTTCTGAGGGCAAGGAGGAAAGGATCTGTTTCAGGTCTCTCTTGGCTTACAGGTGACTGTTTTCTCCATGTATCTTCCATATGTCCCTGTCTGTGTCCAAATGTCCTCCCCTTATAAGGACACCATTCACATTGGGTTAGGGCCCACCCTAAAGATCTCATTTTAACTTAATTACCTCTGTAATGATTCTGCCCTCCAAATAAGGTCACATTCTAGGGTATTAGGGTTTAAGGCCAGGCACAGTGACTCACATTTGTAATCCCAGCATTTTGGAAGACCAAGGCAGGAGGATCACTTGAGGCCAGGAGTTTGAGACCAGCCTGGGCTACGTAGCAAGACTCTGTCCTCCTCCTCTTATAACTACAACTACTACAAATGATAACGCAATTGGTTTTACAAACTTCAGCATATGAATTTTAAGGGGGCACAACTCAGTCCATAAAAAAATCAATACCCTAGAAATGTTTAGTACACTTGTCAAAGACTTTGACTTTGGTGAATACAGTATAGAACTGCGTGCATCGCAAGTAAAAAAAACACATTCTACTCCACTATTGGAGTGTGCTATCAAATGAAGAAAATAAATTTTTGTTCAACATCCTTCCAGTCAGATCTTCCTTCTCTAGTGCATAAGGTGTCAAATGAAGAGATTTTCTTCCGCCTATATAAAAAGAATAGAGATTTTGAACTCAGTTTTTAAATTAAAATCCGTAGATATTTCTGTGTATTCAGCCAGCTCTGTCTCTTGTAGTCAATATCCTTGGCAAAACCATGACTATCGTGACCAACATCCTTAGGTACTAAGTGCTGTCAGTCTCCTAAATGCTATCCCAAGATAGTCATATTTTCATGGTGTTATTCTTAACCCTTTCGGTGTCATGGAGGCTTTGGGAACCTGTTAAAACCTATAGATTTTCTCCCTGAAGATATTTAAATAGGATTATAAGCAAAATTATGTACACAACTTATTTTATTGCATTAGATCAAAATACTTTTTTTTATAAAGAATTGTGCCTTTTCCATCAATTTTTTTCTTGCAAAATTTATTTCAAGAAATATTGTTAATATGGGAGAAGGAAAAAAATTCATAGTTTGTAAATAAAATTAAAAATACATTTTATTTTTGCTAAAAAATAAATTTCAGTGAGAAATCATCTCTCCCTTATCTTGAATGAGAAGCTGAAATTACAGACTGGCCCTTGTCGTAGCTGCATACACACTTCCCTGCAGACTTTCTGTTTTGATGGTAACACACTCTGAAGAGCTGGGCTCCCAATGGCACATTATAGCAAACAGAATCAGTTCATGTTCACAGATGACACAATGGGCTTGTGACAAGGGAACTCCAAGACAGTTCAAGACTATCTGAATTAGATTTATGTCCTTTAATTTCCATTGGCTTCACATCATTGAGTTTCATCTTCAGCAAAGGGATGCTGTTGATATCAGCAAAGGGAGAATGAAGAACCCATGTTTCAGTTTTAAGGCTATCTGGGCAGCAGTACCTTAAAAAGATTTGTGCTGAGTTTAGAGCTGTCTGCATATTTCTGTATCACAGATTTGTAAAAAGAAGTTCATATTCTGCTTTCATGTTATGAGAAAACATACCGAAAAGGCAATGATTCAAGACTCTAGCAATATTTGACAGCTTGCTATAGACAAGCATGACCATAGAAAGCATTGAGTCAGATCTTACAGCATAAAGATACTTCTTCCTCTAGAATAGTGGGATGTGTGTTACTAAGCACCACAGGTGTTATATATGTTCACAAAGTATTTAATGAAGTTTATTTGCAGCAGAAACTTTTCAGCATTTCAAAGATGTAGATGGTTTTCCATTTCAATAAGGACTTGCTAAATGAGAATTTATTTTTAAAGGCATCAGCTGGCTGTGTGAAGAAGCTTCCAATTTTTTCATCACATGTCTCAGATATTAATTTCTGAAAGTTATCCACCATGGAATTTTATTGTATAGAGCTCCCATTTTAACCCACGTCCTTTGCTCCAAATCATACTCTAACTTGACCATTTCTGGGGTATGCAGCTTTTTACCAGTTACCTTGTTTTAATTTATTTATTTTTGAGTTGGAGTCTCACTCTGTTGCCCAAGCTGGAGCACAGTGGCATGCTCATGGCTACCACGGCTTCGACCTGCTAGGCTCAGGTGATCCTTCTGCCTCAGCCTTCTAAGTAGCTGGAATCACAGGCATGCACCATGTCCAGCTAATTTTTTCTGATTTATTGTAGAGACAAGGTCTCAACCAAGTTGCCCAGCTGGTCTTGAACCCCTGGGCTCACCCAGTCTTCCTGCCTCAGCCTCCCAAAGTGCTGGGAATGCAGGCTTGAGCCACCAATCCCGGCCACCTTGTTTCTATTTTAAAACGAGGTTGCTGCATCAGGCCAGAACACATTTTGGTGAAGTTCTGCCTTTTCAACTCCAGCCATCTTTTCTTGAAAAAGTCTACTTCAATATATTTTTGGAACACAAAGTATGATGTGCCACTTCAGCATTTTTGACTTTACCCCCTTTCATTGACAAGAATGTTGTCATACAAAATGCTCTTGGGCTTTGGTGTTCTATCACACACAGTTGAAATCAAAGCCAAAGGATAGCTGATATTTTGTCATTCATTTCTTTGACATTTTCTAACTTAAGCCAGTCCTAAAGTAAACAAAGACAGATGTCGTTATCATAATGGCAGAACACATATTCATTAATTCCTATGAGTGGTAACTGTTCTGACATATAGTGACAACACCGATGAGTGTACAGTGCCTGTCTACTGAAATAGCCCTTATTAGACATAAAACAATGTGTACAGCAAGATGACTTGGAAAAATCAAATAAAAAATATTGCTGTGTATGTGTGTGCGGTTCTGTCTGTGTGTGTACATGTGTGAGTGTCTGATTCACACTCCTTCCTCTGATGCCCTTCCGTGGATATCATGTTAAGAGCCCTGGTGTAGCCCAGGTGAGATGGTTCATGCTTATAATCCTAGACACTTTGGGAGGCCAAGGCAGGAGGATCACTTGAGACCAAGAGTTCAAGACCAGCTGGGCAACATAATGAGACCCTGTTACTACAAAAAATTTAAAAAATAAGTTAGCTGAGCATGGTGGTGCACGCCAGTAGTCCTAGTTCCTTGAGAGGCTCAGGAAGGATTGGTGGAGCCCAAGAATTTGTGGTTCCAGTGAACTGTGATTGCACCACTGCACTGCAGCCTGGGTGACTGAGTGAGAACCTGTCTCAAAAAAAAAAAAAGTCCTGGTATAAATGAGTGGACAGGAGCTTTGACCAAAACAAACCCCAAATCGCTGCAATGAAAAAGACCAATGTGAGCCCAATAAAGGGAGAAACCCACTTTCCTGATGACCTTCCAGGCTGGTCTCGAACTCCTAGCCTCACGGAATCATCCTGCTTGGGCTACCAAAGTGCAGGGGTTGCAGACGTCAGCCACCGCGCCCAGCCTATGAGTAAGGTTTCTTTCATCCCTCCTTGCCACACTAAGTACACAAATCCCTGTAAATATGGGTACAGACACTCTTTGTTAAGGGTGAATAACAACAATAATAGTAATATTGCTAGTAGATAAAATGCAAAGAATTTCTACATTATGCCAAGTATTCTAATAAGTGCTTTGCGAGTGTCATCACATTGTTTTCCTCTTAACACATGAGGCAGAAACTGTCACTGTGTTCATGTTGAGGAAACTGAGTCTAAGATAGATTAAGTGACATAGCCACAATAATATAGATAGCACCAGGAGATCTGGAACATAAATCAGGTTCTTTCTTCTCTTCTTTTTAAAAAAATTTATATTCTCTGTCACCCAGGCTGGAGTGCAGTGGACAATCACAGCTCACTGCAGCCTCCAACTCCTGGGCTCAGGCAGTTCTTCTGACTCAACCTCCTGAGTAGTCTGAGTAGTTGGGACTAGAGGTATGCTCCATCACATCTGGCTATTTTTTAGTTTTTAGTTTTGTTTTATTTTGTTTTGTTTGTAGAGGTGAGATCTTGTTATGTTACCTAGGTTGGTCTCTAACTCCTAGGTTCAAGCGATCCTCTTGTCTCAGCTTCCCAAAGTGCTGGGATTACACACGTGAGCCACCATACTTGGCTGCTCCTCTGTTTTAAATTTCCTCTGGTAGCTGATTTTCAACTGTATTCAGTGAGCTCCATGCCTGAACTCTCCTCCTCTGCCCAGCCTCTCCCACTGATGCCTCCCTGTGATGGTCTGCTCCCATCTGATTGACTTCTTTTCATGAGGCTGTTTCTCAGATCATCTTCCCGACTGCACACACCTCAGTCTGTGTGCAGTGTGACACATGCCCCTACCTGACCTGATTTGAAGGATTCTGCTGTGCTTTAACTAGGGTCCAGAGTTGTGTGGCACTGCTTGTCTGAGAGCAGAAATTTGAGTTACCAGTGGGATATGGTCAGGCTCGAGTAAAATACTTTCTCCTGGAATATCATGAAAATTAGTACCCCAGGTATCTCTGAGTGACATGAAATTGTATTAAGCAAAAGTTGGGACTGCCCCGGTTATCACTTGTAATGCTCTGGAAACTAAGCATAGGGAGGAGAGAGAAAGAAAAAGAAACACCAAATAATAAAACAAAGTTTAAAAAGATGTGGAATGGAGGTGGGTTTCTTCTCTGGGGTCTGTACAAACACGTGCTGCATTCCTTTTCATTCTTTTGTCAGGTTGCAATCAATGGAGGAGGCTGTTCTGTCTGAGAAAAATAACTCCAGCTGGTTCTAGCCTGATTTATCTGTTGTTTACATTTCTGAATTTCTGCCTTCATATTTTTTCCTGTAAAATTATCTTCTCCATCTGGCTCAAGGTTATAGAGAGAGTGTTGATTTCTGCCATTTTTATTAACTTGGGTTGATTCTATGAAGGAACATGGTAAAGAGTTAAAAAAAAAAATAGAAGCAGAAGGTGAGGCTTTGGGCTTGCCAATTGGCCTACCTCTCCTGGGAAGATTTGGGTTCAGGATACAGTCATAATAGCCCTGGAACCCCCGTCTCCTTTCTAATTCTGATTCTAAAACAGCATCTCATGCTCCCTGCCACAGTGGATAGACTCGCTCCTCCTGCTTAAGATAGTCATGTTGAAAGTCACACAGATGGACCTCCTAGGTGACATCATCTGCTTCTCTTAGTATCCCTCACCCACATTTTGATTATACGATGTATTTTGAGCTAGATTGTTGTCACTTCAAAGGCATATTTGCAGATATAAATTAGTGATTTCATTCAGCCAAACAACACAACAGAAACTTTTGCCTGAACTCTTTCTCAGAGCTCACTTTCTTTATCATAAAAAGTATTACTACATACTCTTGCATGTATTAACCATTGGGTTTCCTATGTGAACGCCTGTACATGAGGAAATCAGAATAAAGAAAATATATTTATATTTGAAGTATTTTGAGTGCAATACTAATGGCTACTTCCACTTTATTATTACTAATAATTTTCTCAAATCCTTTTTACTGGGTCTAGCTTGCTATTCCCATGTGATACACACTGAGTGCTTTAAGATTAAAGATGGAGGCAGTCGCCTGGCACAGGGGCTCAAACCTGTAATCTCAGCACTTTGAGAGGCCTAGGCAAGGGAACTGCCGAGTCTGGCTTTTTGAGACCAGCCTGGGCAACTTGGTGAGATCTCCTCTCTACAATAAGTCACAAAGACTAGCTGGGCATGGTGATGTCCGCCTATAGTTCCAGCTACTTAGAGGGCTGAGGCGGAAGGATCACCCGAGTCCAGCAGGTCGAGGATGTGGTGGCCATGAGCATACCACTGCACTCCAGACGGGGGAAACCGTGCGAGACTTCGATTAAAAAAAAAAAAAGAGGGAGGCAATGTAAGCTCAGTAGGAGACCCGGAAGTTACCACTGACTGATACGAGCAAGATTGCCCATTCTCCCTAGGCCACAGTTCCCACCCTAAGCCACAGCTCCCAGAAGGTAGAAAAAAGTCACCATCTAGCTTCTAAACTTTGATGAGAATATCATCATGTTTAGGAACCACATTCTGATCCCTGAGAAAATTACTCCATCGGAAGAACATTCTTGATAGCAGGTGTGTTTCTTTCCTGGCAATCATTTCTAATTGATAGTTGATTCCTCAGCCCCATTTTTTGATCTGAGAGTAAGGAGACACTCCACAAAGTAGATTTCTTGAAGAGCCCTCATCTCCTGACCTTCCTTCCACCTTCATATTTGTTCTTGCCACATAGTTGATGGCAACTCCTCTGGTGGCTCAGGCTCACGTCCTTGAAGTCTTTCTTGGTAGCTTTCTGACACCTCATGTCCAGGACAACAGGAAGTCCTGTTGGCTCTGTCTTCAAAATGTATTCAGAATCTGACTACTTCTCACCACATCTGCTGCTGCTAACCTAGTATGAGTCACTAGCTTCTCTTGCCCGGATGATCGCTACAACCTCCTAACTCGTTTCCCTGCTTCTAGTCCTGCCTCCATTTCCCTCAGTCTGTTCTTCCTTCTCTGCCCCCAGATTTATTGAGGTATAAATGCTGAATAAAAATTGCATATATTTAAGGTATACAACTTGGCATTCTGATAAAAGTATGCACTGTAAAATATTCACCACAATCAATGTGCTGATTAACACATCCATCACCTCATATAGTTACATTTTCTTTCCTTTTTTTTGTGGTGAGAATACTTAAAATCTATACTCCTAGCAGATTTCAAGTACATTATACAGTATTGTTAACTACTGTCACATTGCTATACTTGGATTTTCAGAAATTACTTATCTTAAAAAATTAAAATATTATACCCTTTGACCCACATTCTCCATCCCCCTGACTTCTTCCCCCTCACAGCTCCTGGCAATCACCTTTCTATTCTGCTTCTATGGGGTTCACTATTTTAGATAATTCACTCAAGTGAGATCATGCTGTATTTGTCTTTCTTTGCCTGGCTTATTTCTCTTAGCGTAATGTGCTCCAGGATCATCTATGCTGTTGCAAATGACAGAATTTCTCTTTTATCCATTTATCCATGAACGGACCTTTAAGTTGTTTCCATATCTTGCCTATTGTGAAAGGAGCCATAATAGCCAGTATGAACATAAGCATACAGATAACTCTTTGAGATACTGATGCCCCAGCACATTTTATATCATGAAGGCCTTAGAAGAGTAACATTGGATGATGGGCTGCCTTCTTTATTGGCTGATGTACTTCTGCAAACTCAGATAAGATGTACTAGTACTAGTTGAGTATATTCAGGCTGCTATAACTAAATACCAAAACTGGGGTAGCTTTTAAACAACAAAAATTTATGATTCACGATTCTACATGCAAGGAAGTCCATACTCAAGGCACCAGCAGATTCGATGCTCTGGTGTGGGCTTTCTTTCTGTTTGGAAATGGTACCTTCTAGCTGTGTCCTTGTATGGTAGAAGGTAAGGCAGCTCTCTGAGGCCTCTTTTATAAGGACATTAATTCCGTTCATAGAGGAGATCCCCAAAGCCCACTTTCTAGCACTATCACCTTAGGAGCTAAGATTTCAACATATGAATTTTGTGGGAACACAGACCATAGCAAGTATGTATTCCATAGAAAAATGAGATTGAAAAGAAGTTCTATAGTCTGCTAAACATCTGAGTTACTAAGTTTTATATTTTTATGGTCAGAGAAGACTACAGAATAAAATTTCTGTTGAAAACTTTAATATTAGAAAATTAATCAAGAAAAAAAATCAACTCTGAAGGAAACTGCAATTCATCAAATAGCTCAGGACCAGCTTATGTTATGCAAGTGAGGCATATAAAAATAACAATGATAAATTTAAAAAATTAAAAAGACCTCCTGATGTGTATCAATTACTTCAAAATAAGATAGACTTTATCTAGGCTAAGATTCGTATACTAACAAATGTCCTCCATAACCAGAAATGTCAAATCACATGAGCCATTTGTTTTAGCTGAAATTCAGTGAATCCTTTGGATTATCTTCAGCTCATGACTCTATTGGTTCAAAATCAATTCGACAATTGATGATTATAACTATAATATTTTTTCTTTTATCTTTTTTATAATACATTATCTCATTGAAGGACAGCATACATGCAGGAAAGCATATAGATGACACATCTGCAGTTTAAAGCAGTTTCACACTGAAATTTTTTTTAACCCCAATAACCATCCTCCCCATCAAAGATAGTTACTGTTTGACTTTATCACCCTAGATTTTTCCTTTGTTCTATAAATTTATACAAGGCTGAGCACAGTGGCTCAAACCTGTAAGCCCAGCATTTTGGGAGGATGAGGCAAGAGGATTGCCTGAGCCTAGGGGATCGAGACAAGGCTGGGCAACTTGGCGAGACCTCGTCTCTACAATAAATAAAAGAATTAGCTGGGTATGGTGATGCTTGCCTGTAGTTCCAGCTACTTTGTAGGCTGAGGCGGAAGGATCGTCTGAGACCAGCAGGTTGAGGCTGGGGTGGTTGTGAGTGTGCCACTGCAATCCAGTCTGGGCGACAAAGTGAGACTCCAACTCAAAAAAAATAAGTATATATATATATATATATATATGAACATGCAGTATGCACTCTTTTGTGTCAGTCTTTCTCTTTCAACATTATTTTTGTGGTAGTCATTCTTATTGTTTTGATGACAGTTTTTTCATTGCTGTGTAATATTCTTTTGCAATAGAATTTATTCATATATAATATTAGAATAAAATACAATATTATAATATTCTATTGAATAGAATATTATTCATATGAAATTTCAAAAATATAAACCCTATATGCTGATTTATGTAATAAACCATTCCTGGGTTATTCCTAAGAAAAATGTATAAAACGTACACCAAAAGACAGGTTCAAGAATACCCACAGCAGCACTAGTCCAACTTAATGTCTATCAACATATTTCCTCCAATTTTGACTGCTTGCCATTTTTTTCTTTCAATCATTTCTTTTAAAAAACAGAAGTTCTTCATTTCCATGTAGCCTGAATTATCAGCATTTTTCTTTAAGGGTTGTATATTCGTGTCCTGCTTAAGAAATATTTACCAATAACAATCCAGGAAATTGACCATGTCATAAGAAAACTACCTACAAAAAAAGCCCTGGCTTTCCAGCAGAATTCTACAAAACATACAAGGAGGAGCTGATACCAATCCTACTGAAAGTATTCCAGGCAATCGAGAAAGATGGAACTCTCCCCAAATCATTTTACAAAGTTAACATCACATTGATACCCAAACCAGGTAAAGATCCAACAAAGAAAGAGAACTACAGACCAATATCTTTGATGAACACAGAGGCTAAAATTCTCAACAAGATCCTAGCAAATCAGATTCAACAACATATCTCAAAAATCATCCACTATGACCCAGTAGGCTTCATCCTGGGGTGCAGGGCTGGTTTAACATTCATAAGACCATAAACATAATTAAATACATCAACAGATGTAAAAACAAAAACCACATGATTATATCATTAGATGTGGAAAAAGCTTTTGATAAAATCCAGCACTCCTTCTTGATAAAAACCCTCAAACATCTAGGCACAGATGGAACATACCTCAAAATAGTAAGAGCTATCTACAAGAATCCCACAGCCAGCGTACTGCTAAACAGACAGATATTGGAACCATTTCCCCTGAAAACTGGAACAAGACAAGGATGCCCACTGTCACCCCTCCTTTTCAACATAGTTTTAGAAGTCCTTGCTAGAGCAATCAGACAGGAGAAGGAGATCAAGGGTATTCAAATAGGAAAAGAGGAAGTCAAGTTATCCCTCTTTACAGACAACATGATTCTATACCTCGAAAACCCAAGAGAATCTGTCAAAACCCTCCTTGCATTAATAAAGGACTTTGGCAATGTTTCAGGGTATAAAATAAATGTACAAAAGACTGTCACATTTCTATACACCAACAACAAACAAACAGAAACCCAAATAAAAAGCACAATCTCATTCACAATAACCAGAAAAAAAAAAAAAAAAGAAAGATCTTGGCATCTTCCTAACCAGAGACATGAAAGACTTTTACAATGAAAACTATAAAACACTGCTCAAAGAAATCAAAGATGACACAAACAAATGGAAAAATATTCCATGCTAATGGATAGGAAGATTTGACATTGCTAAGATTCCATCCTACCCAAGGCAATCTATAGATTTAACACAATACCCATTAAATTACCTGGAACGACAATACAGGAATTCATATGGAAACAAAAACCATGAATTGCCAAAACAATTCTCAGCAAAAAACAAAACAAACAAAAAACAGAGCGAGAGGTATCACACTCCAACTTTAAACTCTGTTATAAAGCTACAATAATCAAAACAGCCTGGTATTGGTACAAGTACAGACATATAGACTGATGAAATAGGATAGAGATTCCAGAAGCAAAACCTCAATTTCTCTTCAGCAAATCCTCCAGCACCAACCACTGGGGAGAGGAGAACCTATTCAGTAAATTGTGCTGGGAAACCTGGCTGACCATATGCAGAAGATTAGAACAAGATCCCTACTTATCACCATACACAAAAATTAACTCTAAATGGATCAAAGAACTAAGTGTAAAACCTCAAACTATAAGAACCTTAGAAAATGCAGGAGACACCCTTATGGAAATTGGAACTGGCAACCAATTCCTGATCAAAACACCAAGTGCCCATACCATAAGAGATAAGATAGACAAGTGGGACCTCATCAAACTGACAAGCTTCTGTAAACCTAATGAAACCATCAAGAGAGCAGGGAGACAGTCCACAGACTAGAAAAAATATTTGCCAACTGTATGTCTGACAAAGGCCTAGCATCCAGGATCTGCAAGGAACTCAAACATGCTGAAGAGAAAAAAGCAAACAGTCCCATTACAAAGTGGGCAAAAGATATGAATAGACAGTTCTCAATAGTCCTCAAATTTTTTCCACTATGATTGTGTCACACATTGTTCATTGCACAGACTACTCCTGTGTGCATGCCTGGGTCACAGTCTGACCCCTGTTTATTAGTTCATTTCCAGCTTTACTTCTAACTCAAGGAAGCTATCCTGCAGGTAAGAAAATAAAAGCCTCCTATGTAGCACTACACTTCTATTCTCTTTAATTTATTAATAATAAATTTCAAATTATTATTACTCAAAACTTTTTTGGTCACATTAAGCTGAGAGCTTAGAATAGCCAGTCATTTCTCATGAACTCTTTTCTCTTCATTTTTTTTTCCCTCAAGTTTTGTTACCAAAATGTCCTGGACATTATTGGCTTTTCTTGCAACACAAAGATGACTGCTGATTTTTGCAACAGTTTGAAGGAAATGTGTAGTTACTCTTATGTGTTTTCATTCTACCCTGTGATCAACGGCATGTGTTTATTCGCCATGAGCTGAAAGGTTAAAGATAAGTTTGTGACTATAAAACCCAGTGAAATTAATTGACAACTTGTACCAACCATATTTCATTGAATCTAATATGCCATCAATTTTAAGATGCATCATCTTTTTAATCACCACTAAGAAAGAAAAAAAAATATGCTCTCAATTAAATTACAAAACAGTACCAATTATAAGGTAGAAGGGGACCCCCAAACCTGGCATGCCCCTTGTAGTACACTCAGAATTTGTTCCTCCGGATCAAATGGTCAACCAAAGTTTTTATCTGGAAGTTTTGAGAAGGTTGTGTCACGATTTGTGAAAGAAACGTCCCGAGTTGTGGCAAACTGGTGACTGTTTTTTCCACCATGACAATGCATCTGCCCACACCGTGCTGAGTGTTCAGCAGCTTTTGACCAAAAAAAGGCAGAACCCCCAAGCCCTACCTCCCTATTCACCCGATCTTTCCCTGAGTGACTTTTTGTTTCCCTGGATGAAAAAGTTCTCAAAGGGAAACGTTTTGCTGATGTGGAAGAAATGAAACAAAAACCGGCAGCAGCACTAAAAGGCATCAAAATTGACATGTTCAAAAACTGTTTTGAACAGTGGAAAATGCGTTTCAATAGGTGTAGTGCATCAATTGAAGAGTACTTTGAAGGTGACTGAAGTTTAAACATATAAGAATAAATGCACTATTTTTGTGTTCCCCCTCATATGTCTCAGTTTTAAAAATATTAAAGTGCATAAAAAGTTTCTTGGAATCTGTAAAATACACTAATCATTATTTCTCTATCAAAGTGATTTGCTCCATTATACCTAAGGGAAAAAAGCATAGATATGATTATGGTAGTCCCCAAACTCGACTCTTCATCAGAACTACTGGATATTCTGGGTTTCTCTTGAATACTGAATCAGAATACTGGAGGAATAAATCCCAAGCAGTCAACAACAAAACAAAACAAAACTCTCTCCACTTGGTTCTGATGGTCATTTGTATTTGGAAACTACTGGAAGGGGGAAACACATATCTGACATTGGCTTTACATCTCTGTTGTTCTGTGACTGTAGCCTAATCTTCAAAACCAGTAAAAGGGGATGCAGTAAAAGAGCTACCTGGCAGCCGGGCTCGGTGGCTCAGCCTGTAATCCCGTGCTTTGGGAGGCTGAGGTGAGTGGATTGCCTGAGCCCACAGGTTCGAGACCGCCTGGGCAACTTGGCGAGACCTCATCTCTACAATAAATCAAAAAAATTAGCCGGGTGTGGTAGCGCACGCCTGTCGTTCCAGCTACTTGGAAGGCTTAGGCGGAAGGATCGCCGGAGCCCAGCAGGTCGAGGCTGCAGAGCGGCCACTGCACTCCAGTCTGGGTGACAGAGTGAGACTCCAACTCAAAAAAAAAAAAGGAGCTACCTGGCATGCTGCTGGGGTTTTTTTCTCTTTTATAAAAAGAAAATGGATTGACGGGCTAATGTTTTTCATGGCTTCCCCCCAAAAGAGGGGGTGGGGATGTGAATTATATTAATGCTGAAATTGATTCTTGGCAAAACATATAAAACAAATGTTAGGCAGAGAGTTTGGCATTTTAAAAGAGAATAAGTTACTTAAAAAACAACAGATGCTGGAGATGATGCAGTGAAAGGGAACACTTCTACATGGTTGGTGGGAGTGTAAATTAGTACAGCCTCTGTGGAAAGCAGTGTGGCAATTCCTAAAAGATCTAAAAATGGACCTTCCATATGACCCTGCAATCTCCCTACTGGGAATATACCCAGAGAAATTCAAATCACTCTATGAAAAGGATACCTGCGCATGTATGTTTATTGCAGCACTATTCACAATAGCAAGAATATGGAACTAACCATGCAGCCCATTGAAAGAGGACTAGATTTTTAAAATGTGGTATATATACACAATAGAATATCATGTAGCCATAAAGAAGGACAAAAGCATGAACTTCACAGCAACTTGGATGGACTTAGAGTCGATAATACTGAGCGAACCATCACAGAAACAAAGAACTGAGAATCACATGTTCTCACTTATAAGCGAAACTTGAACAATTATTGTAATATTATAAGAAAAAGATTGGCAGTAGTAGAAAACTGCCAGGGGTGGAAATGGGAGAGCAGGATTGGCAGTAGTGGGAATCTGCTGGGGGAGGGAGAGGTACACCTCATCAACAAGGGTACCTGCTTAAAGAACATTTGTATACCTAACCCTGAATTGTGCCCCACATCCTTTTTTTTTTTTTTTTGGAGTTGGAGTCTCGCTCTGTCGCCCAGATTGGAGTGCAGTGGCCGCTCCCGGCCACCGCAGCCTCGACCCGCTGGGCTCCGGCGATCCTTCCGCCTCAGCCTCCTGAGTAGCCGGAATTACAGGCGCACGCTACCATGCCCGGCTGATTTTTTGATTTATTGTAGAGATGAGGTCTCGCCAAGTTGCCCAGGCAGGTCTCAAACCCGCGGGCTCAGGCAATCCACTCACCTCAGCCTCCCAAAGGCGCGGGATTACAGGCTGAGCCACC
>CAUYQG010008842.1:0-16733 GCA_963574415.1 Tarsius wallacei
CATAACAAAGAACGAAATCATGAATTTTGCAGCAACCTGGATGGAACTAGAGTCTATAATACTGAGTGACCTCTCACAGAAACAAAAAACTGAGTATCACATGTTCTCATTCATATAGTAGACCTTGATCAACCAACGTATTACCACAAGAAAATGACTGACAGTGGTGGGAAACTATGGGGGGGGGAGAGGTAGGGTGATGGGATTAATGGTAGTAAATATCTGTCTGGGGATGGTGAGACACTTCTTATCAACAAGGGTGCCTGAACGAAGCATATTTGTATACCTAACCCTTAATTGTACCCCACAATATCATAATAAAAAATATTTATTAAAAAAAAATCTCTTTATCTTTTCAGTGATAATAAGGTACTTAGAGCCTCTGGTCTTCTTTGTGTGTTCCCAGTCACTGACTAGTACTTAGGCATAATATCTGCATAGATTTATGGGGCACAATGTGATGCTTTGATATATGTATACGTTGTAAAAAGATGAAATCAAGATAATTAACATATCCATTACCTTGCCTGGTTATCATTTGTGTGTGTGTTTGGGGGTAAGAACATTAACAATCCACCATTTTAGCAATTTTTGAAATAGATAATACATTACCTGTGGTCACTATGGTCACCCTGCTGTGCAATAAATCACTAAAACTTTGTACGCTTAGGCCATCTTCACTTTCCCCGATTCTCTCCCCACCCTCCTGCCAGCCTCTGGTAACCATCATTCTACTAAGAGTTTGACATTTTAGGGTTTTACATAAAAGTGAAATCATGTAGTATCTGTCTTTCTGTGCCTGGTTTATTTCACTTAGCATAATGTCCTTCAAGTTCATCGATGTTGTCACAAATGACAGAATTTTTTTCTCCTTTTTTGTGTTCGAGTCTCCCTCTGTCACCCAGACTGGAGTGCAGTGGCACAATGTAGACTCACCACAGCCTCGACCTGGACTCAGGCAATCCTTCCACCTGAGCCTCCCAAGTAGCTGGGGACTACAGATGTGCACCATCTTGCCAGGCTAATTTTTGGGGTTTTTTTGTAGAGACAAGGTCTGGCTGTGCTGCCCAGGCTGGTCTCGAACTCCAGGGCTCAAGCAGTCCTCCCAACTCTGCATTCCAAATTGCTGGATTACAGGTGTGAGCCACCACACCTGGCCCAGATTTTCTTCTCTGTAAAGGTTGTGTAGTATTCCATTGTATATATGAGGGGGGACCCCCCAAAAAACTGGAATTTATTTGTAAAAAAATTGTGTATTTATTCTTACATGTTTAAACTTCAGTCACCTTCAAAGTACTCTGACATTTTCTCCACTGTTCAAAACAGTTTTTGAATTCATCAATTTGGATGCCTTTTAGTGCTTCTGCCATTTTTTGCTTCACCTCTTCCACATTGACAAAATGTTTTCCTTTGAGGACTTTTTCATCGACTAAACAAAAACAAAAAAGTCACTCCAGGCAAGATCAGATGAATAGGGAGAGTGGGGCATGGGGGTCATGTCGTTTTTGGTCAAAACTGCTGAACACTCAGCACGTTGTTCATGTAAATCACCCATCATGAAATGAGCAAACATGTTGAACGAATCTCCAAAGAAAAAAATTCATTGAAACTGAATGCAGACTCTCACAACAACGTCGGCTGGTACACTGATGGCGATGGGTTCCTATAGCACTTACCTGGTGGGGAAATCCTGTACTACAAGGGACCTGCCCTCCAAAAAATAATTCTGTTTTTTTGGGGGGAGGGGTTCCTTTCCTATACCACATTTTCTCTACCCATTCATCTATTAACAGAAGGCATAATGTTCTTAAATTTTAATATCAGCCTCTTAAAATGCCCTGCATTGTCACTGCATTTTAACTGTCCAGTTAAGGTCATGGGCCATTCTGAGGTATCCACACACTCACTGGGGGCCTGCGGGTTGTCACAATGATGAGCCAGGGATCTACACTGCATGCGGCATCAGATACGGAGAAGTAAGGGTAAGGAGGTAAAAGTATATTAGAAAGAGCAAGGACTATGGACTTTGCAGCAACTTGGATGGATTTGGAGTCGATCATACTCAGTGATCTATCACAGAAACAAAGAACAGAGTACCACATGTTCTCACTCATAAGTGAACCTTGAACAATTATCATAATACTATAAGAAAGGGATTGGCAATAGTGGGAAATTGCCAGGGGAGGAGAGGTGGGATTGGCAGTTGAGGGAAACTGCCAGAGGAGAGAGGGGCACACCTCATTAACAAGGGTACTTGCATAATGAACATCTGTATACCTAACCCTGAGTTGTACCCCACATCTTTAAAATAAAAAATAAAAGAAAGAGCAAGGGCTTTGGAGTCAGAGGGCCCTGACTTTGAATCTTAGTTCTGTAACTTAGTAACAAGTAATTTAACATCTCTTAACTTGTTTCCTCATAAATACAATCGATGATGACCACTTCTCCCACCCATATGCACAGGATTGGTAGCTGCTAAATAAGACCAGGCATAGGAATCACCTGGTGCCCATGCAATTAGAGTACAGAATATTGTAGCTATAAAATAGCTACCATTATTTTTTTTATTTTTGAGTTGGAGTCTCACTCTGTCGCCCAGGCTGGAGTGCAGTGGCATGTTCACGGCCACCACAGCCTCAACCTGCTGGGCTCTGGCGATCCTTCCGCCTCAGCTTTCCAAATAGCTGGAACTACAGGCAAGCGCCACCACACACGGCTAATTTTTTGATTTACTGTAGAGATGAGGTCTCACCAGGTAGCCCTGGCTGGTCTCCAACCCGTGGGCTCAGGCAATCCTCTCACCTCGGCCTCCCAAAGTGTTGGGATTATAGGCGTGAGCCTTTAATATTTTTAATAAGGATCTTTGACTTTGACTCCGCTTAGCAACATAGTCCCAAATTGACTAATTTACAATCCATAGAAGAAAATGAGACCCACAAGAGAGCTATCAAAGCTTGTATCTGGGGAATAAATGAAAAAACAGAATGCAACATATCTAACATATCCAAATGAGTCTTCTTTCACGATTGATTTGGAGCTGGCATGGGTTTACCCCAGAATTTTTTTTAAAAAGAGAGAGGAGTTTGAGCTCTACAAAATAAAATCAAAGGATTTGGAAAGCAGGCAATCCCACTTTTCAGAAAAACAAGAAAGCCCAGGTATTATTTACTCTGGCCTGGGATGTAGAGTGAGGCTTGTCTGGGCATCCAGAAACAAGCAGAACTGAGATGCTCTTGGGCTGTGAGAAAAATGTTATTCCTCTGTCCTATTAAGGCAGGGCTCAGGCATTGACAAGTTCTTTACAGTGGCGGGTCATTTGTACGTGAACCTGCAGGTCCAGGATAAAGAAGTGGGGGTAATTTGTCAGGCCCGAGCTGCACCTCTCTCTCTCCTTCTTGTGTGGAGCTAAAGGCACCATCTCCTGCAGAAGCACTCCTGCTAAGACTGGTAAGAAACATCGGAGAATTTTTGGCAGGGCTGGGTGGCTTAGCCTGTAATCCCAGCACTTTGGGAGACCGAGGTGAGTGGATTGCCTGAGCCTGAGGGTTCAAGACTAGCCCAGGCAACTCGGCGAGACCTCATCCCTATAATAAATCTCTTTTAAAAATTAGCTGGGCATGGTAGCGCACGTCCGTAGTTCCAGCTACTTGGAAGGCTGAGGTGGAAGGATCCCTGGAGCCCAGCAGGTCTATGCTGGGGTGGCCGTGAGTGCCCCCTGCACTCCAGCCTGGGCCATGGAGTGAGACTCCAACTCAAAAGAAAAGAAAAGAAAAGAAAGACCAGAGGATTTTTATTTTATTTTTGCTTTTTAAATCTGCTTGAAGATAGTGGAGAAAAATTAGGTCTTGAAAGAATGAGGAGAGAATTGCACAGAGAGGTGACGTGGCAGTCTGTAGTTATATTTTTCCTCAGGATAACTACCAATTGTGGGTGTGGGACAAAAGCCTAAGGAATCTTGGGTAAGACCAGGAGTGGTAGGTAGCTCAGGCCTGTGGGAGGATCCGCTTGAGCCCAGGAGCTGGAGGCTGGGCAACATAGCAAAACCCCATATCCACAAAAAAAAAAAAAAATCAGGCATGGTACCCATAGTGCCAATTACTTAGGAGGCTGAGGCGGGAGTATCACTTGAGCCCAGGAATCCAAGGCTGCAGTAAGTATGATGGCACCCCGTACTCCAGCCTGGAGTGAGATCTTATCTTTAAAAAATATTAGTTAAAAAAAAAAAAAAGCCAGGAAAAAGTCTTGGGCAGAGGGTCTCTACTAAAAGGCAGAGAAATGAGAGAGCTTTAGGCAGTATCTCAGGGATCCAGAGTCTCAGTGAGAAGGAAGAAGCAGTCTGCCCTGAAGACAGTTGCTAAATTTTCAAACTCAACAAGACAGTCTAAGAAGCGAAGCAGAAAGTTCCCAAGTAGCAGAGCAGAGTTTTTGTCAGTCTCGTAGTGCTGAAGAGACAAGGTCCAAGACTCACTGTGGGATGAGCTCACTCAACTCCCAGTCTCTGTTAGAATCCCAGAAAGCTACACTCTCCTAATAGAGCTGGACCAGGGGTAGAAAAAGCCTTCATAAATTTTCAACCCAGCATCAAGTCAGCTTAGCCCCTAAATGGATTAAAATAATCATTGTATCTATCTAGCAAAAGAAAGGGTAAACCTTCTCTGGAGGAACATATCATACAGAGGCACTATCATTTTTCATACCCTGTGTCAGTATCCAGTTGAAAATTACCTGGCATATCAAGAAAAGGGATATAATGACCAAAAACTGAGAGAAAAGAATGATAATCGATTTACAGATGATTGAGATATTGGCACTATTGGATGAGGACTCATTGGAATGAGGTTATGAGGATACCAAAATAGCTTTTATGAAGGAATTGGGATTTGGAACGGTCAAGACTGGAAGGGCTTAATATGAGAGGTGGGAGACTAGTTACAAGGCTACAGTGGGGGCTTCTTGTGTACTGTTCAGTAGCATCTTTGGCCTCTCCCCTCCCACACTGCTGACAACCCAAACTGTCTCCAGGCATTGCCAAGTGTCCCCTGGGTAGTAAATTCACCCCATTTAAGAACCACTGGGCTACAGTAATAGATCATGAAGGCTTGAATTCAAAATGGATTTGATAGTTCATTCACAGAACTGAAAACGCCCAGTGATGAGTGAAGGATGAGGAGTGGGATAATCTCTGATGTGTGACTAATTTCTAGATTGAATGATAAAATAATAAAGATAGAATATAAGAGGATCAGGTTTTGGGAACAGTTAACCTGTTTTTTTTTGGAGATGTTAGATTTGAGGTGCCTGTATTAATTTCCCATTACCATAGTAACAAATTCCTGTAAACTCTATTCTTTTACAGTTTTGGAGGTCAGTTCAAAATGGGTTTCAATGGGCTAAACTCATGGTGTCATCCAAGCTGGTTCCTTCTGGAGATTCAAAAATGGAATCCATTCTGTGCCTTTTCCAGCTTCTAGAGGCTGCCAGTATCCCTTGGCTTGTGGCCAGTCACTCTCATCTCTGCTTTTGTCACATTGCCACCACTAACCCTGATTCCTGTTTCCTTCATTTATAAAGGCCTTTGTAATTATATCAGTCCCATCTAAATACTCCAAGGTAAACTCCCATCTCAAAATCCTTAACTTCACCACATTTGTAAAGTCTCTTTGCTATACAAGTTACCATTCACAGGTTCCAGAGATTAGGGCATTTCTATATTTGGGGGACCCTTGCTTAATCTTTCATAATGTCCTTGGAAGTACCCAAATAAAGATGCCTAAAAGGCAGTTGAGTCCATGGTTTTTGAACTCAAGTGAAATTTGCACTGTAGATATAGATATGAAGTCATTGGCATGTGTGTGCTTGAGTCATGGGTGTAGATACTGCCAAGGGAAAAACACAAAGAATAAGATTGAAGGCATGACTTTAGGGATCACTATTACATAAGGGGTGAGTGTATCAGATAGGATTAGAATCAGCTGCAGATAACAAAAACTGAAATAACAACAGTGTAAATAAGAAGGGAGTTTCTTAAGTTGTTAAGGAAGTCTGAGCTGGTATGGCAGCTTCACCATATCGCCAATGTACCGGGTTCTTCTGGTCTTCCACTCTGCTATCCTCAGGAGTGTGGCTTCCATGTTCAGTAGTGCCACAATCCAAGATGGCTGCCAGAAGAGTTTCAGCCATCCCGTCCAGGTTCAAGGCAGGAAGAAGAGAAAAAGCAAAGGGCAAAAGGGCAGGCCTCCTAGCTGAGTCAGATCTCTTTACAAAAGATTTTGCAGAAGTCCCACCCAACTGACTTCCACTTGACCCATGGATCACACCTGTGGAAGATATGCAATGTAGTCTTTTATAGGTATATTACCACCCTAAAAAAATAAATAAATAAAAGTTCTGTTACTAAACATGAAGGAGAGAATGGGTATTGTGTAAGCCAACCACAATCTCTGCAACAGTGAACAAAAAGAAGCCTACAGATGAGGTTGAGAAGGAATGGTCAGTGGAACAGGAGGAGAGCCAACGGTGGAGAGATTGTGGCTGTTTCTGGAAGGGCCATTCCCTATCATCCTATGAACTCAAGAGGTAGTTGGATTTGGATATGGCACCTCCTATGTAGAAGGTAAGAATAAAGACATCAGCTGTCTACTTTCAGGATATTTTGCTGGAGAACCAGCTTGGGTGAAGGGGGCAATCGCTTCAACCGATAGGATTCATTAGAGAATCACACACCTTGCCTGCATTCTCGTATCTAACATATAGGCCTTGGTGCTAACCTGCCTGAGTCACTTTAGGATGGAGAGTAGAAAGCTATCAGAATCTTCAGGCAAATTGGGTGCAGTGGCTCACACCTGTAATCCCAGCACTTTGGGAGGCTGGGGTAGTAGGATTGCTTGAGCCTAGGAGTTTGAGACCAGTCTGGGCAACAAAGCGAGATCCCATCTTTACAAAAAATAGAAAAATTAGCTGGGTGTGGTAGCACAAGTCCATTGATCCAGCTACTCAAGAGGCTGAGGTAGGAGGATTGCCTGAGCCCAAGAGTTAGGGGCTGAGGCAAACTGTGAAGGTGCCACTGCACTCCAGTCTGTGTGACAGAGTAAAATCCTGTCTCAAAAACAAACAAAAAAAGAAGAGAGAGCACGCTATCAGAATCTTTAGGCAGGATATCTGTCTGGCTGGCAAGTACAGTCTACATTTTGTTTTTTTTTTAATCTGAATCTTCAATGACCTTGAGGTATAGCACAAAGTTTCCCTTCATTACCTTATCTTGAGAGATACCAGGTTGGGGGAGCAGTATACTGGACAGTCCCTGTCATTCCCACTAAGACTGGTTTTCTAATGTCTTAACCTAGTCTAATTCAGGAGATCCACAAGTTAAAATATCTCCCACAGATGCCTTCCCCCACCATCTCTCTAATGGCGACTTTTTGTTATGTTACACATGCTCCATTCAAGAATTATATGAGGTGTTGAATATTCCAGAACCAACAGCTTTTAACAAATACCCACTGAATATTGCTCAAGACAACTTAGCAACACATTGTGACAGGACCACTGGCTCTTCACAGGTAAGTGTTCTCCAGGTGACACCCTGCTATGATCTGAACTGAACCTCCTGACAAATCCTCCTGGGAAAGGAAAGAATGGAGGGTGGCAGCCAGGCTCCTAAATACTTTCCTACTCTAAGTTACCTCTAATGCACATATTCCCATCTCAATTTGTTTCCCTTCCTGTTGAGATTAGCTTTAAGGTTCAGGAGAAGTTGGCCAGGGATGGTATTATCCCAGTAAATAGGATATTAAAAACTTTATCTTTCTTAGGGTTCTAGAAAAACTAGGCCCACTTAGAAGATGAGAGTGTATACAAATTAAGAGCCCATTTTACCCTTTAACCACAAGTCTCAGCCCCCCTTAGAAAAGTTCTCAAGGTAAATGGAATTGGTGGAGGTTGAACGAAACTAAATCTTGGTTCAGTTAACAAAGAATGAATGAGACATCACCTGATGGCTCAATTATTAGAGTTGAGTGCCTGAGTCAGGCATATAGATTTCCACTACACTTGCCATTCACTTTACTTCGAAGAACCATCACAAGGAGTGTCCTCTCCTGCAATCTGCCCAACTGTCAAAAACAATTGGACAATTGTCCTATACCCATCTAGTTCAAGAACAGTAAACCATTGAGTGTTTACTGAGTGCCAGGCAATGTGCCAAGTACATTCTCCTGGTTAATCCTTACAACTACTAAGGGCTGATGTAATCAGTGCCAGTTTACAGATGAGGTACAGAAAGGTTAATGTGCCTAAGATTCCATTAAGCAATGTCAGCAGAGGGCGCGAACCCTTGGGCTGTCTTCCTCCAATGTTCACCAGTGAAAAGCAAGGATAGTTTTCATCCTATTGACAATACAATGTGCCCCAAATCAGTGCAGGTAGCATAGAAAATCTATAGATTTCCTGTCATCCCCAAGTGGGAAGGATTTGTCTTTTCTTGGTCTGGACATGCTATACACACCTGATTTGGGTAGAGACAGCTACAATTTCATAAAATTTTAGATGAATTAGAAAAAATTAATTTCCAGAATTTATGCAGACAGCATATTTGTATTTTTTTTTAAGGGTGGAGTCTCACTCTGTCACCCAGGTTGAAGTGCAGTGGCACAATCATGGCTTACTGCAGCCTCGACCACCTGGGTTCAAGCAATCCTTCCACCTCAGCCTCACTGCAACATCAACCTCTTGGCCTCAAGCAGCTGGGACTACAGACGCGTGCCACCATGCCTGGATAATTTTTTGATTTTTTGTAGAGACAGTCTTGCTACATTGCCTAGACTGGTCTCTAACTCCTGGGCTCCAGTGATCCTCTCACCTCGGCCTCCCAAGTAGCTGGGACAACAGGTGCGTGCCACCATGCCCAGATAATTTTTTGTAGAGACGGTCTCACTCTGTTGCCTAGACTGGTCTCTAATTTCTGGACTCAAGAGATCCTCTCACCTTGGGCTCCCAAGTGCTAGGATTGCAGGCATGAGTCACCACACCCAGCCTTGTACTGTGGAAGTGCGGCTAGTTCATGCAAAGTTCCTGCACTGAGGAGAAAGGAGAAAATAAATATACAGTTCTTCCAGCTTCTATGGAAGAGGGAAGCAGAGGGGGAATGGGTGTTAGATTGACCATGCCAGAGTGTCTGTGACATCTGAAACAACTGTTCTGGTGTAACTGAACATTCTGAACCGTATTTTTTTTTTTTTAAGAGACAGGTTCTTGCTGTATCACCCCCCCAAATAGGAATGCAGTGGCATAAGACCAGCTTACTGCAGTCTTGAACTCCTCAGAATCATGTGATTCTCCCACCTTGGTCTCCCAAATAGCTGGAACTACAGACATGCACCACCACGCTCAGCTAATTATTATTTTTAAAAATGTTTTGTAGAGATAAGTTCTCGCTAGTTGCCCAGGCTGGTTTCGAACTCCTGAGCTGAAGTGATCCTCCCACCTCAGCCTCCCAAAGTGCTGGGATCACTATAGACATGATCCACTGCACCCTGCCCCTAACCATATCTAAATTTAAAACAACATTGTTCAAGATGGATTGGGGCTAGAAGGATAACAAAATTCTTCTGTGTCAGGAAATAGAAAATTCATATCTGGAATGGAAGGCAAGGCCATTTGCTATGAGAAAGGGGGGTGGGAATAAGACAAGCTTGAGAAGCTTGATGAACTTCTAAAATTATCTCAAGGAAGACTGGGAAAGGACAGTTGCACAGGGTTTCTGTTGGTTCAGCTGAATGAGAGATGGTAGGTTTACAATGATGGGCAGAAGCGTGGCTTTCTCCAACAGTGCTCAGAGCAGGTGTGGACATGGAGAAAGATGGCTGGGCTGTTGTTCCCAAGCTGAGAGTTTGCAAAGCAGATGCCACAAAAGGAAACACAGGTGACAAAGATAGAGGAAGCAGGCAATGTGGTGACAGAAAAGACACACTGACAGGCTAAGGAAGGGAGGTCATAACAGAATAACTGGGGCCTGGAGGTTGAGTTCAAGGAGGTGCAATAAAAATAACAACAGACATGGAACAACATGAGGTTGTGGTCAAAGATTGGTGTAGTGGGATTTCTAATTTTAGAGGTTAAGTAGTTCTGGAGTGATGACAAGTCTACATTGTATTTTTCTTTTTTAAAAATTAAAGTTAAAATTTTTTTTGAGTCAGGGTCTCACTCTATTGCCCCGGCTGCAGTGCAGTGGCACAATCATGGCTCACCACAGCCTTGACCTCTTGAGCGTTGGCAATACTACCACCTCAGCCTTCTGAGTAGCTGGGACTACAGGTGTGCTCCACCACGCCTAGCTAATTTTTCTATTTTTTTGTTAGAGATGAGGTCCTGCTATGGTGTTTAAGCTGGTCTCGAACTCCTCCCACTTGTCTCCCAAAGCACTGGGATTACAGGCATAAACCACTGCGCCCGGTCACAAGTCTAAATTGTAGTGATGGGAAAGCATCGAGAAGAGTTAAAAACAAGTAAAATTTGAGGCTCTGGTGGCATTAAGGATGGCTCATTCATTTGCTTGTATGCAGTTATTACCAGGATAATTTTTTTAAAGAGGGGAGGGGCTGGAATAGATAGATAGCAGAAGTCGGGTGACATGCTCAGTGAATGTGACGAAGGTCTAGAAACACAGATGACAGCAAAAAGTCCGTGCAGGTGTCAGGGATCTACACAGTATCTCCGCTTGTGAGAGGAAGAATGATGATCTGGAAGATGCCAAGACTACCTGGCTTCTGCTGAGGACAGTATGGAAGAATGGGCAGGCTCTACTTGTGAGAACCCAGAGGTGTACAAGCCTGGACAAAGCTGTTTCTCTCAAGGAAAAGAAGTGCATGAGTGTTCTATAAAAGGGATAATAGAGATGACCCAGTTTACGTGTTCTAATTTTTGTGTGTGTTGAGAGGCAGGGTCTCACTGTCACTCAGGAGGGAGCGCAGTAGCATGATCATAGTTCACTGCAGCCTCAACCTCCTGCTCAAGTGATCCTCCCACCTCAACCTCTTGAGTAGCTGAGACTACAGGCATGTGCCACCACGCCCAGCTAACTTTTTATTTTTTTTGTAGAGACAACAGTCTTGCTTTGTTGCTCAGGCTGGAGGGCAGTGGCATGATCATAGCTCACTGCAGCCTCAACACTTGGCCTCAATCAATTCTCCCACCTCAGCCTGCTGAGTTACAGGTGTGAACCACCCTGCCTGGCCCATGGGGGAGTTTTAGAAGGCACTGCAGAAAGAAAGGCAGGTGTCAGTATAGGTGGTACTGCTAGCAAGGTAATGCACCTGTGACCTTCAGCAATAACAGCCTCTGAGCCTGTTTACTTTTCTGTAAATTAGGGACAATACCTGTCCTAAATCCCTTATGTGGTGACAATGAATTGAGATGTGAATATAACTACAGAGCAATTTAAGTTTAGGGACTAGAATTTAGGCAAAATGTCATGCTGAAGTATGTATTTGGGTAATTAACAGATTACTACAGCCACATGTGCATATTTTTATGATGCCTGTTTTATTCCAAGTGAATGTGAAACCCATTTAAATCAAGGGAAGTGTGGTCAAGGGTGTCCGATGTCACAGAGATGATCAGTCAGTAGTCATTCTTCACTATGTGACTTTCAGAGAATGACACAGATAAAAATGAGCACATCTTTCTGTGCTTACCACAGGTACAGGCTTTTTCATACGTTATTCTTTCCAGGTGGTTATTATTCCCATTCTCCAAGTGGCAAAAATAAGACTGTGTTAATCAGATTGGCAAAGCTCTAAACCAGGGGTTGAGAAACTTTTTCTGTAAAGTGCTGTACATTAAACACTTTAGGCTTTGTGAGCCACACAGTCTGTTGCAACTTACACACTAACGTTATAGCACAAAAGCACCCCTGGACAACACATATATGAATGTGACTGTGAGCCAATAACCTTTTATTTAAACTTTAGACTGGGCCCACTGGTTGTCGCTTACTGACACATACTCTAAAGTTTGTTCTAATCCCGGGCCTAGCATTGTTACACTTCAGAAAATACATGCGGCCAGTGGTCCCTTCTCAAATGACTGTTCAAGCTATAGACATTTCAACGCTTACATAAATTTAAAATGTTAAATTTAACATGTTTAAATGTTTATATAGATACATATTAAATATGGCCTCAGTGTAGAACATAGCTGTGTTTCTAATGAACTGAGGATGAAAAACCAAACAGGAAATTAATTAGTGTCTGACAATGGGGGTTTTGACTAAGACCTAACTGAAGTTAGGGTATGCTGGTTCTGGTTTCAGCTAAGCTGCTCAGCAGCTAGAGAAGCCTAGTTCAGGTTAACCTCACTTCTCATCTGTATAATGGCACACTTGGGTTGTTAGAACTCTCTATGCACTCTTCCAGCTCCAACATCCTGAGACTTCACTCGTGATTAAAATTGGGATCTTTAAAGACAGTTGCATTCTTATACACCAACAACAAGCAGGGAGAGAAAAAAAAAATTGGGATCTTTTATCAAAGTTCTAGCAGTTCAGTCAGTCCCTCACTTGCCACTTTTGCCAGGCTATTTCTAAAAGCTGTCAATGACATATGTTACCACACACTAGCTCTCTCCCCATTGTCTTTCCAGGTATGAAAAGCTGTATTTTCTTTGTTGGACACAGGGAATGTCAGTGAAGTTCCTCCTAACAACCTGGAAGTTTACTCTTGAGAAAGGCACAGTAAGTCTATTTCACTGAAACAAGATAGCCTGAGGGTATCACTTCTCCAACAAAGACAACCTGGAAATCCAATTATTCAGTATTGTGAAGACTAGGCAACTCTATCTTGGATGCTAATCCACCATGTTGACTGCTGATTCAACCCTTTGGAAAGTCTTCCAAGATTATCTATTGTTCCTTATAAGAGTAGGTACTTACCATAAATCCTGCCCTGAGGTCAAACAACCTCAGATGTTCTCTTCAATTGTCTTACACATCCCTTCTGAATCACCCCTCCCCTATGGTATGTAAGCCCCTGGTGTGTGTATGTGGGGGGGGGTAATGGGGTAAAGACCCATGATCTTGCCTCAGCCTGAGACACAGACATGACTTCTGTTAAGTACCTATTAAATATGTCTTTTAAAGAAAATAGTATGTCAGCCTCTTTATTTGGTGTCTCAGCTTTCTTGGATTTCAAGAGTAAGTTTGCATAGACCTGTCCACTGCAAAACGTGGAAATCTAATACTCTGTATTAAACTCAAAGGATGTGAACACCAGGAAAATGGTCTGGGGGCACAAAAAATTTAGTCAGAGACTCAGTATGTACCCCGGCACTGCCGGGAAGAGATTTATCTGAGACAAAATGCACCATTAAGGGTATTATTTATATGCCCAAGCCTCATTGGTGTGAACTATATAGCTCTTATCCCATGCTCAGTAAAATCCTGCCTGGCTTTCATGATACTGTTAAGATGAAGGACAGTCAAAACAGCTCATCACTGGAAATATTCTACATTGTAAGAAAACCATAGTTCACTCTTATTTTAATTTTCTGACTTTGTAGGAGATGAAGTTTCACTGTCAACCTAGGCTGGGGTGCAGTGGAGCCATCATATCTCACCAACAATCCTCTTGCTTCAAACTCCTGAGTAGCTGGGGCTACAGGTATGCCACCATGCCCAGCTATGTAGTTTATTTTTACCTGCGTTTGACCCATATGAAAAAGCCTGAGACTAGTCAATCGTCCCTGAAAAGGCCTCTTCCTAGACAGTGATGTGAATTCCATCACACTATTTAATTTACAACAATCTTCAGAGGTTAAAGCAAAAATACACAACATAAGCCGGGTGCAGTAGCTCAAGCCTGTAATCCCAACACTTTGGGAGGCGGAGGCGAGAGGATTGCCGGAGCTCAGGGGATCGAGACCAGCCTTAGCAACATGGCGAGATCTTGCCTCTACTGTAAATCAAATTAGTCGAGCATGGTGGTACATGCCTGTGATTCCAGTTACTTGAAGGCTGAGGTGGGAGGATCACCTGAGCCCAGCAGGCCAGCCTGGGTGACAGAGTGAGACTGTAACTCAAAAAAAAAAAAAAAAAAATACTAGATGAAGGAAATGAAGAGTCCAAGGGAAACACTTTCATTACAGAACTACTGGTTCTAGTCCTAGACCCATGTAGTCAATACTGTAGCCACTAGCCACTAATGGCTATGCAAATTAACTGAAGTTGAATAAAATATTTAGTCCAGTAGTCACACAAGCCCCACCTTAAGAGGTTAATAGCCACGTGTGCTTAGTGGCTATCGTATTGGACAACACAGGTCTAAGATATCACCATAGAAAGTTCTGTTGGACAGTGCCATTCTAGACCAAATCCAGTGCAGGTGGGACCTGGAAAAACATTCCTTAAATTCACCTGGCTCACTTCTGACACTAACCTAGCCACCTACAGTGAAGCACCAGAAATGAAGACGTGGGTTGTCCCAATTTTCTTATTTATAACAGTATATATATGCCCCTTTACTGTTAGAAATGTCCTTTTGCCTCAGCACCCCAAAGTGCTATGACTGCTAGCATGAGCCACCAAGCCCGGCCAAAATGTCCTAACTAATTACAGGATCACTTACATCAAAGTCACCAGAGGAAGTTGAGTGTTAACTCACCTAAAATATAGCAGGTTATCAACTTTGCCAACACAGACCTTAGTAAACGCGGAGGCATAGAAATGAGAAAAATTTCAAAACTATAAATATCAAATAGGGATGCTCTGCATATAAAAGCAACCCAAGTTCTCAAGAAAGGTATATATTGTATGTGAATTAACCAGTAGCCGTCAGCTAGATGGGTAAGTTGCCAGGGCTTGATTACTTCTGAGTTAAATGGTAAAATCAAATTTCTGAACTTGTATACTAACCAAGATGAAAGGCCTAGTAACTGTAAAGATTGAGTTAAATTTCTATATCCATCTTAAAAGAAGGCTCACTTTCTATATCATTCCCAGGGCACAAAACAATGAAAATCAACTTCCTAGCCTTCAGTTCTTTCCACATTAGTCCAGAATTGTCCCTCAGAAGCTAACTGCTACATCATCTCTAAACATCACTAACTTATACAATCACCAAGTCCTCTGTTATAAGGGATTTAAAAGACTGAAACTTTTGCAGGATTTCCAGAATGCATTTTTAGACCCCCAACCAATATTCACATTAGGACTTTAAACCTGAATTACAGAAGGCTTTCCAAAATTGTTCCTGCATGTTTCCACACTGACTTCCTCGGTTTCTCACATTTCTTATATAAAAGTGAGGCCCACATGTTACAATCACTGCCAGGCCTTAAAGGCCTATTTAACCATTCCTATTACACTGAAACCAGAGTTGAAGCCCTCTTCCTGTCTCCTTACTGTCCCACAGACAGATTCTCACTTCCACCAGCCTAGACCTATTTCTCTCATGGTTCTTTTCAGCTTAGTTCAAGCTTACCATCTCCTTAAAATTTCCAAGGACTACTTACTGTGTGTATGGCACACACTGTGTCTAAAATAATTATATAAGTCCATGACTAGCAACACTGCTGCATCGATAGTTAGGACTTTTAACCATTAAAATTTTTGGCACCAGTCATCAAATCAAGCACAGTCAAAAAATTATGATCTGTGATTTTGTTTTTAATTATCTTAAGTTTTAGGGTCATACATAATTTTAAAATTTGCGTATATCTCCCCTACTTTAACCCTTCTAATGAGTTGGCAAAAGCACCATTCCCAATCACACATACATAGTAGTTCCACAGTTTTATGTGTTTTTGGTGGCTGTTTAAAGACAATCCTAAATTATAACTTAGGTCTGACTTAGATAGTAAAGAATTCAAAAGTAAAGGTTAACTTGCTACTATTTCCTGTCACACTAACTTTTAAAAGCACTTGACCTTGAAGATCGCCTATAAAAATGAAGAAGCATTAAAGTATTTATTTGATATTATACATAAACCACACTAAAATATCTTTTAGTAAGTAAAAGTATTTTTAGATACAGGGAATTCTAATTAGACTGGCATAGTTAAGACCAAAAATATAAAGTGGACATTGCTACTTTATCTTCAGTCCTTGCTTTTAAGAGGCCAATGGACACAAAAAAGATGAGTCTTGCTTGGTTCTGAGACAGTTAAGGGACTTCCTCAGTATTTAAATATACTCATATAACCAGTTATATAAATCTAAATATAAAACCAATTTCCAATAGATTTTAAGATGGCATTCACCATCTTTGTGAAAAGTTGAACATTACAATCTTATCCTTAGAAGGGGAAAACAGTGAGAAAGCATTTTCAAAATTGAAATTACTATTGAAATTAAAAAGGATCTTATTCACATAACCACAAACCAGTCTTAGTTAAATCAGGACTGTCCAACAAAAATATTCTGTCAGCCACTCATGATATGAATTCTGGTGTAAGAGATCAATTAAATTATGGTACACATAAAAAAAGTCATGAGACATTTCTGTTTTGTAATAAATAAGGCAGTGGCCACTTATTACTCATTAGTAGCTTTTTTGAGATAAGCTATCAAGTCTGCCCTTTCTCCCTTCTTCTTAATGCCGGTGAAGATCATTTTTGTTCCAGGGATGTACTTCTTGGGATTCTCCAAATATTCCATCAGGGTATCTTCTCCCCAGGTGATGCCTAAACAAGAAAGGATGCACTGGTGAAGCACTTCACACTCCTGATAAAGAGTTTGCCATAGG
>CAUYQG010008844.1:0-16240 GCA_963574415.1 Tarsius wallacei
ATTTGTAAGTATTAATTACACATTGGAAAAAAGAAGCCAAATTAATATTCCTGCCATATTATATTATTTTTTATTTTAGCAAACCTAAAGTAATCAGTTGAAAAAACTTTTTTTTTTTTTTTTTTTTTTTTTGAGTTGGAGTCTCACTCTGTCACCTAGGTTGGAATGCAGTGGCACACTCATGGCCACTCCAGTGTCCACCTGCTGGGCTCTGGTGATCCTTCTGCCTCAGTCTTCTGAGTAACCAGGAACTATAGGCGCGTATGCCCAGCTAATTTTTAAAAATTTATTGTAGAGATGAGGTCTCGCCAAGTTGCCCAGGCTGGTTTCGAACCCGCGGGCTCAGGTAATCCACTTGCCTCGGCCTCCCAAAGTGCTGGGATTACAGGCTAAGCCACCAAGCCCGGCAATTATCAGTATTAATAAGAGAGGTAATAGGTCTGGTTATAAAACATGTCAACTTTCTTAGAGAGCAGCCCTTACTAGGTAGATGACATAATGGAAAAATAATCCCTTTTAGTCTCCAGATGCCACCAGCCCCCTTTTCCGCCTCCACATGCTTGGCAGAAAGCCATAGGAAGTGCGGAAGCCCTCTACTACAAAGGGAAACATAGGAAACTTGAATATTAACCATGGATTGGCAATCTGTGTGTCTAAAGGAAAGTGGTTTAAATTTTAGGAAAAAAAGCCACACTTGGCATGCCAGATTCCAATGCCATCAGAGCATACCAAAGTGATAGAATACGGGCATCATGTTTTTGGAAAATATGTGGCATTTGTGTAGAGTTAAGTTCTCACCAATGGTATGTTCCTTTCGTAGATATGAGACCTTGGAGCTTGGAGCATTGGGGTTTGAGAGGTGATTTGCTGAGGGCAGTGAGAAGCACTGGAAAGAAAATGGACAGCAGCTGGATTTAAATTTCATTTTTGTCTTCTTTTCTAATTTTGTTTCCTTTAGCCAGTCACTCAACTTCTTGGAGCCTCTGTTGCACTGCCTACTTACTGAGGATAATCAGGTCTCTCTCTTAGAGTCTGTGTCATTCAATATGTTTGTTTGTAAAAGAAAGCATGTCAACAACTACTTATTAAAAGTTAATTACCTTGCTGCTGCCTTCTTGTGCTTGGCTAATTCCCTTGGCTCTTTGGAAACATCAGAAAGCCCAACCTTAAACTCCTTTTTGGAAACATAGCATGGATCCCGGAGTGTGAGCCATCTTGACTTCTGCTCCTAGTCTGTTTAAGCTGCTGGCTGTTTCTGAGCTTTGCTCTCATTTCAGGAAAGGAGAAACATAAATTATTCACAATGCTCATTTCTTGGGGCAGTGACTGTCTCTTCCACTTTGTTCTTTTTTTCCCCTGGAGCATCCAGGGCAATTCTGGGACTAGGAGTGTAGAGGTAAAGTCAGGGAGAGAGGGACTGCAGAAACTGGAGGAAATGTCATGGATTCTGTTGCCCTTCAAGTCCTTGCTCTACCATCTACCATCTTTGTCGCATGGGAAACTCAATCTCTCTGAAGCTTCGAAGCACACTCATTCTCTGCAGTAAAATGAGAAAAATGATATCATCGACCGTAGGGCATTGTTGTAAAGACTACACCTGTGTGAAAGTGTTTCATTTAACTTTGTCACACACACATACAAATTATGCTCCTTAATAACTCATATAATATGTGACTCTGTACCTTTACAAATGTAAGGCTTTCTGAGATGCATAAGTTATCTCAGAAAAAGGCAATGCAAGGTCGAGTTGAGTGGCTCATGTCTATAATCCCAGCACTTTGGGGGCCGAGGCAGGAGGATTGCTTGAGCCCAGGAGTTCATCCCCAGACTTTGCTATAGGTTCTCCTGGCAGTTTTCCAGAGACGTAAGGACTTGGTTCATTATGAACTTATAAGCTCATGATAGGTTTGGTCTGGTCTTCAGTCTCATCTTCATATATGCTTTTAGAAATAATCTTATTTTAGGAGAGAAATTCAGAGTCAACACTGAAACTGTGAAGAGCTCCAATATTGCCTGAGATCTCAGAAGGGTGCCTTTATTTTCACTTTTCCAAATAATCTGAGAGGGACTTTTAGCATATCCATGCAACGTGATACCAACATAGTATTGGCATACTGTGAAAATGTATAACCATATCCAGAAAGGTTACTTGACTCTATTGCCTCAAAGTCTACATAATTAGAATTCCATGATGTCATCTTTGAGCTTTAATATAGCTTAAAATTATCCTTATGTAGGTTGTGTTTCTTTCTGAAACATTTTAAATTTAGAAAATTAACTTGTTAAACTTTTTTAAGTTAAATCTTTAGATTTTTTTATTCACCCTGCTGTGGGGGAGTTGAAATGACAAATGCTTGAGTCATCAAAGTCAAATGTTAGGGCATTCTGTCCCTCCTGGGAAAGCCAAGATCTACTGGCCTGAGTATCTAACTCCACCAATGGGGATATTGATCTCAAATGGTTCTGTGCTTTGCCAACATTTCCTCTTGACAGGGCTTAGGAGTGCAGGTGGGCTCAAGAGAGCACACCTTACTCATGCCTGGTCCCCCTCCAACTGCCACCTCAGATGGCACCCACAAAGGGTGCAGTGTCTGGAGGTCAGAGAGAGGTCTTGATGCACCAGATTCTAGGAGTTGAGTAATTTTTCTCCATTGCCTGCCCATGAACTCTCATGGGATTCTGGTTCATAGCGCAGCCCTAGGTCAGTCCTCCAAAAGCTAATTTTCTGAATTTAATGTGGATTGATTAGTTTCATATCAGCATTTTAAGGAATATCGGATTCATCTTCATCCTCACTCCCTGTTGTTGCAGGTTGAGAAACAATGAGAGGAGAGAATCAGGGACACAGAGAGGAGGGCACTGAGGGTACCGGGGGGGGGGTCCCAATGGACAAAAAAGGGCAGAGAGGAGGCTATTGGGGGGATGAAGGGAGACAAAGAAGCTTGAAGGGATTGAGGGGCAGAGAGGGGACTTCTGGGGGACATGGAGAGGCTGTGGGGCTGAGAGGGGAGGACTGAAGGGCATGGGACGGTAGCTCCCTTATCTCAGTGACCCATGTTTGAGCTTTTTGGCCTTTCAGGCACTCCAGGGCACCCCAATAATCCTGGCAGTGAGCATGAAAGGTCTTCAATTCATTCAATTCTTGCTATGTGTGGTGAGTGTGGGTGATCCAAGAAGAAGAGGATTCTATTGTCAGGAGGTAATTTGCCACTGATGGGGGATGATATGGGAATGATGTGTGTGATCCTTCCCTTGCCACCTTTGGGAATTCTTATTAATTTCCTTCCCTCATTTATCACAGCTGTGAAACCCTTTTTCTGATCTGCTGGATGACAGATGGCAGTGTGCATGTGATAGGTGTCTGATAAGTATTGGTTGGATGAGTAAATGAGGCATCTACTATGGTCTCTCTTTGGGATGGGTAGGGGCACCGAGTAACCTCTCATTTGGAAGTCACAGACCAGGAGCTATAGAATCTTAGTGCTGGGAAGTCCTACTGATTTGTGGACTAGGGAGGGAGGAAAGATGCAGTGGCGTGCTGATAAATGTTTAATCGTTGGCTCTCTAATAAAAAGCAATAAACAACTCTGGCATGCAGTGCTTGTTGATGGTCAGTTTCCATGGTGTAAATACTCTCACCATGGTCAATTTCATGTGGCATCACTGAACGTGGAGTAGGGAAAACAAGCACACCATTGGCTCACAACCTGGCTGTAGTGCATACTGGAGGAGGACTACGTATTGGACAACAACTACCAACAATAAAAAGCTTATGTTTCTTTGTCTATCATGGCCTCATGTGTATGACATTCTATCCTTGTAGCAACTCTGAAGCCTAAGATTTATTACCCCCTGATGCTCACAGGGGTTAAATTGCATATCTGCTATTGTGCAACGAATCAGTGACAAAGTGGATTCTAAGGCTCATGACTTTTTAGCTCACTTCATTGAGCTTCCAGAGGTCAAGGGACGGTTTCCTAAGGTACCTTTGACTATCAAGAATAACAGGGGTGGATAATTCTTCCAGGACAGTATTTAAGAGGGGCTTCATTCTGGCAGCACCTCTTGCTAAAGAGGTGACCTATGAGGCCACCCAAAGAATGAGTAGTGGTTGGTCACCAGTTAGACATAGTAGTAAAGGTTAAGTTACACCTCCTGTCTAAATCCGCAGTTTCCTCATCTGTAAAATGGGATCCTGACAGTCTTCTCCAAAGGGCTATAGGGTTGTTAAGAAGATTTAATGAGATAAATACACAAAGCATATAACACAGTGCCTGACACATACCAGATTCAGGTAGGCTTTTATTCCTTTTTATACAAGAATCGACTAGGACAGTGTTTACCAAACATGAACCTGCATAAGAATCACCTGTGGATCTAGTTACAATGCGGATTCTGATTATTTGGGGAGGGGCTGGAATTCTGCATTTCTAACAAGCTCCCTGATGCTGCTGATACCGCTGAGCTACAGGTCATGCGTTGAGTAGCAAGGGACTAGGGGACCCTGACAGAGCATTTTGGGGTCCTGCGCTAAAACTCCTTGCTGACTATCTTCATGATCTCCAAGACTGCTCTTCTCAAGACAGCATCTTTTTTATTCCAGATAGGTTCCTTTGCAACCACTGCTCAGCCCTGCTAAGGACATCTTTGCTGTGATACATTACTAGTTTGCTGTGGCGGATAGGGAAACTATCCTTTTCATTCTCCTTGATCTTAGTTTTGGTTTTGCCAGGACTCTGCAGTGCAATCTTTGTCATGTCCTTTGCTCTTTTTGGATGCAATTTGTTAATTTGCAAAATAAAACAATAGGACAGAATAATTTTCCAGTAGGGGATTTGGAAGTCCTGTGACTCTGTGGTACCAACTGGTTGGTACATTCTCCCACCAGGCCTTAAGGAATACTTGCTTTCATTTTGGGGTTCAAGTCTTCAAAGACACTTAAAGCAGTAGAGTTCGGACTAAGAGTTAGGAGGGATAAGAGTAAGAATTCATAAGAATTCAACCCAAACTTTTTTGGAAAAGTAACAGGGTGGCCCAGAGAGATGATTCTAAGGCTCATGACTTGCTTTGGGACACCTCCTTGCTTTGGGACCTAAACCACATCTTCAGGGAATGGCTACTACTTATTGAGCGTGTGAGTGTCAGACACTATGCCAAGAGCTAATAGGGGACATTTCTGGCCACATACCTGGAACCCCCTTTTTATGTTCTATGTATAATGTGTAATCCAGGAGCCCACTCTCTCTGCCTCCCTTGCAGCTAGAGCACAAACATGTAACCCAGGATCTGCCACCCAGATGCATCCTTGCTGGATTTTGAATTGGTTGCTAGTGACGAGAAGAAGCAGACACTGTGCGTGATCCATTCAGGAGAGAGAGGCAGTAGATATGTCCAGACTGCAGAGTCAGCTGTGACAAGGCTTCTAGCAGTATTTGTCCCATGTGAATGTTGACTATCCACAGCATCTGTGGTGCAGACTGCCTCGTCTGGACTGTGGTGTGGTGGCAGCAGTTCCTCTACTGAGCAGATTCTATGCTGTGGTCTAGATGTTTCTCCTGGCTGTTTGACTTTCTAATCTTATTCTTTAGGCCTCCCAACTATTAAATGCCTTTCCTGCTTAAACTGGTTAGAGTGGGTTTTCTTTGTTTGTAAATAAGAATCTTGACGGCTTACAATACTTCATGTGTGTTATCTCATTTAATTCTCACAGTAACCTGGTGAAGTAGGCATTATTATCCTATTCCTATAGCTGAAGAAACTGAGGCATGATGAGATGAACTAAGTTGCTCAGGGTTACACAGTTGGTGAGTGGAGGAACCAGAATTTGAGTCCAGAAGATCTTGCCCCAAAGCATATATTCTTAACTACTGTGCATCTTCCGTAAGAGATTTGGTGGTGTAAAAAGGTCCTTTCAAACCACTTGTCAGTAGCACAGGGTTTCATTAGATCCATACCTGGGCTGGGCATGCCTGTTGGGTTTTCACTGATAACACATATTTTTCCAAAGAGTGGTAATCAGAGGCAACTGTTCTAGTGACAGTGATTCAGGCATAAACACTTGGCTTTGGCCCAGAGGGTGCACCATGTGAGACCACAGATGAATATTAGATTGTTTATACTCTTCTGGAGTCTGTGGGTAGACACCAGGGAAAGAGAATTAGATTGAAACTTAGAGCAAGAAAGAACTGTCCTCTCAGGCTTCCTTAGACAAGGAAGGGAAAGGAGAACTTGGCTCAAGTCCAAAAACTGGTCAAAAAGTGAGTCTAGCCACTTACTGAGCAGTAGTACTTGGTCCTATTAATCATGACAAAGTAGCTAGTACTCTGGAGCAGAACTCCTTGGGGAGGCAGTTTGGCTAACTGGTCAACCTCAACTGCTTTTTTTCTTGGGCTGGGAATTTTCTTGGTAGTCCAACTTCTCCCTTCTCTCCCCTCCCTTTCCCCTTCTCTCCCTCCTTCCCTCCTTTCATTTCCTCTTACCTCTTTTTTATTTTTCTTCAACAAATATTTTTGAGCACTTGTTTACTGATTCCACCAAGATTTCTTGAATGCCTACTATGTGTCACATATGGTTCTAGGTGCTGGGGATGGCGTGACAAACTAGGTAGACAGTCTTTCATAGAGTTTCCAATTTAGTGGCAGTGATTAAGTGGTGGTATTTTCACCTGTGCCCCCAGTCCTAACTCTACTTCTAGGAAGAGACCATTCTTGGCCCTGCTTTACAGATTAGGAAACTGAGACCAGAGAGTTTGAGTCAATTGCCCCAGGCCTCACAGTTAGGCCCAGATCTCTGTGAGATCTGAGAATGCCAGTGTTTTGTGGTTCAGCTACACCTGACTGCACTGTGCTTCAGCTTGGGATGGGTCCTGGGGCCTTTCCTTTCTCTCTCACCTGGGCCCAGCGACCACCCCCTTCACTCTCTTCACATTGCTGCTGCCCACGGTGCCCAAGAAGCCTCACTGTGGGGCGGATGTGGCCTCCCCAGCTGCCCACTTCCTCACTGCTTCTGCCAATAGCAGCATGGGCCCTTCTGATTTGAAGGATTATTATTTTTTCCTGTTGATCCCTCTAGGGGAAACAAATGTGGGTGGGGAGGGTGAGTACACTCACACTCACCTAAGCTCAGAAGTAAACTGGCTTTCAGATTCTTTGTGCCCTTGCATGGTATCAGTGACACTCTCCTGAGAGGCCTGGACCACTGGACGGCCCCCCACCCACGTGTGCTCCTGCTTTTCATCTGGAGGATAAACCTTCTTCCAGTCCCAACCTATTACTGGGTAGGACTTCCTCCTGGAGAGCTGACTTCCTAGTATTAGGTCAAGTTAAAAGCCAAGCAGTATGGGTGAGAGGAGGGGCTCCTGGAGTCAGACAGACCGAAGTTTGAACCCCTGGGCTATTGTGGACAAGCTGTGTGGCCTCAAACAAGTCAATTAACCACTCTGAGTTTTTTTTTGTAAAGTAGGCAGAGGGCTGTAGGGATATGTACAGCACCTGACTGTCTAAGTTCAGTGCATAACTTGCAGGGGACAATACGTGTTGGCTATTTCCATTACTGGGTGGAACAGAAGGAGCCTCCTGGTGTCTGTGGGTATCTCAGGCCTGGGACCCCTTCTTTAGGGTTTGGCTCTGCCTTTGAAGATGATGCCTCTTTGAAGATAATGCCTCGCTTTAGCAAACACGCCTCCTTGTTCTCTACTTTGCCTTTTGTCTCTCATCTGTTTCCTCCCTATTTTCCATAGTGAATAATCACATGCAAACCTCCCTTTTCTTGGGTCCCTGTTGCTGTCTGTGATGGAGAGGAAGGCCTGAGCATCCTGGTATGCCTCTGGTGGGAAAGGAAGAGTGACCAGCATCAAGGGGGTACCCTGGTCCCTCTGCAGCAAGCCCTGTTCTTGCCTCGTCCCTGGCTCCCACTCCCAGACCTATTAGCCTACTTGCAGTCATCCCCAGTATCCCAGAAGAGCCATGGGGAAAGGAGTTTGAATAATAAAAACCCCTCTGCTGCTCAGACATGCAACAACACTCTTTCTGTTTGACTCAGTTCTACAGGGGGTTGCTGAGTGAATACCGTGTGCAAAGCACATGGGAGGAGGGAGATGAATAAGAGAGTCATAGGATGCCCATCCCTCACATACAAGATACTCTGTTCTACTTTCATTCCTTCATCATCAATTCAGCCCGCACGGTTGCCAATATTGGAATGACCAGTCTTTTCGTTTTTTGCCAATCTAATGGGTGAAAAATACCTGTATTAGTTTGCATTTCCCAGATATGAGGTTAGGCATATCTCCACATGCTGTTGGGCATTTGTATTTCTTTCTCTGGGATTGTTTTTCTTTTGCATCAAAGTCTTACTCTGTCATCCAGGCTGGAGTGCAGTGACATGATCATGGCTCACTGTAGCCTCGACCTCTTGGGTTTAGGCAATCCTTCTGCCCCAGCCCCCCGAGTAGCTGGGACTACAGGTATGCGCCACCACACCCAGCTAATTTTTGTGTGTGTGTGTAGAGATGAGGTCTCACTATGTTGTCCAAGTTGCCCTTGGACTCCTGGGCTCAAGCAGCCCTCATGTCTTGACTTCCCAAAGTGCTGGGATTATAGGCGTGAGCTACTGCATCCTGCCTGGAAATTCTGTCTTTCTGTTACTTTGTCCATTTTTCTATTGGGCTGTCTTTTTCTCATTGCTTGATAGTAACTACCTTTATATATGGATACTAATCTGTGATATATACTGAAAATAAACCCCCTTGGTCTGTCCTGTGTCTTCCCTTTTGGTTTATGAGTTCTTCTGCTGTGTAGAAATGTCACACTTTACAGTCAAATGTATCAGTCTTCTGAATGGCTTCTGGGCTCCCTTAGGTACCTGGTACATGTCTCCGTCTCCTCCTTGATAGCATTTATTATTTTGATTGGTGATGACCTGTTTGTCTTCTTGGCTGTCAGACTGTGAGAAACTTGAGGGCAGGGTATGCGTTTTCTTCTTCTCTCTCTCTCCAGGGACTAGGGCAAAGATGGGCACATTTGTGCCTGAATGACTTGTGGATTTTTTTTTCCTAAAACAGGTTTTGTGCCTGAATGAGGGAGTGAATGAGAGAGTCATGTCCTGCCCTCCCTGCAGAGATGGGGTCTACTGCAGAGATGGGAGTAAGTCAGGGAGTGAATCACAAGTTCTTCCCTGGCTCAGCTGACATTTCAATAGCCCCGGGCAAAGAAGCCCCCCCATTCCAGGAGTGGCTCCCCTTCTCTGAGCAGGCACAATGGGGCCCTGCTGATTGTCAAACCTGGTGTGTGTATGTACATGTGCATGGATGCATATCGGGGGTTTAGCATTTAAAACTTAGTGGTATCATGTCCTGTGTATGTGTGAACAAGGCTTAAACAATCTCTCAGATGACCCGTGTATGTGTGTGGGTGTTGGGGACTGTGGAGAGAGGGAGAGAGAGGGAGAGAAGAGAGATGAGGAGGCGTTGGGAATCTTTGCAATGTGTTGCGTGTATTGCTGTGAGGATTGGGTGACTGGAGGGGGTTAAATAGCTCCCAGGCACCTTTGTGAGCCGAGCTTCCTGAAATCGCTTTATCTGTGGCCACATGATGCTCTTGGTTGTCCACGTGGTTTGCTGATGTCCCTGTTGCTGAAGGCGTTTCTGTTTTGTTCCCCGAAGCTTGGCTTCTCATTGTCATTTTCTGAAGCAGTGGAGAGTGCCAGTTAGATTGTGAGACCCAAATAATCTGAAATGTGTGAAAAATAGTAAATATTTACTGTACCTTTTGTGGAACAGGTTATTGCCATGGAAATGTTCTGTACATGAATCTGGATGATGGAGAGAAGCTGGCTCAGGAGCCATGGGAGTGTTTAGATACGATGCTGCCTGAATTGGCAGGTTTAACAGTGAGTGCTGTCGGTTTAGAATCACAGTGCAATCAGATGAGGCTGAAAAACTCCCCAGTCAACCTGTACCAAGAGGGCATTTATTCATTGCTTCCTGTGTGCGGGGGACTTCGCAGAGCATTCTGCATACATGATAGCATTTAATCATCACAGCAACCCAGTGATGTGCCGTTACCTTCCTGTTTTGCTGAGGTACAGAGAGTTTCAGCAACTTGCTTGAAAATACACAATGAATGGCAGGGGCCTGTGACTTGGTTCCCCAGAGCTGTAGTCTCCACTTCTTAGCTGTTTTCTCTAGCCATGATTTACTCTAGAGAAAGCTAATCAGTTGTCTACAGGGGTTTTATTTTTCGATATTGACTTTGTGGCTGACATTTAAAAACCATAGACAGTTTCCAGCTTCTCTTGAAAATGTGCATGGTCTGGCTACTGTGTGGGGGCTGCCCTTCCCTAGTGGCTCCTCCTCAGTGGCTGCCCAATTCAGCTCTTCAGCCGGCACTGGGCATCTCCCTGTTGAAGCTGGGGAGAAAGCACTGGGAATCACATCCTGGGGCTCCTCGAATTAATTGAGAACTGTCTGTTGAGAGCTCCTCATCCTCTTCGACATTACATTTAATTTAGCTGTTGTTTTCAGGGCCTGTTAGAGCTTTTGAGATTCTTTTAATTTTCTTTCTGTGGTCTCAAGGAATTTGTGGGTTGTTGAGTGAAGATCTTCATGGCAGGAAAGGAGATATCATGCATTAGTGCATTCATTTATTCATTCATTTGTTCATTCATTCAACATATTCATTGAGCATCAGATGTTGGAGTTTTAGCAGTAGGATTATAGCAATGAATAGGACAGACTCAGTCACTGCTCTCAAGTATAGAGTCAAAGAGGGCAGTCAGACGTTAAATGTGATGACTGCTACAAAAGGACTAAGGGAATGCATAAATCTAAGAATCATTGGTGGCAAGGTGTCAGAAGGAGGTGTCAGAAAAGGTCTCCTTGGCTAACTTTTGTGGCCATGGAGTTCTGTTTCATGTGACATAATCCTCAGCGACTCTTGCAGAAAGACCCTTCCTCACAAAGGGTGGTGGGCTCCACAGGCTCTGTGTACTTCCTGTCCTATTCAGTCCCCCAGGAGATGTAGCAAAGATCCATGACTGGTCATTTTAGCCAGTGGGAGTGAGCTTACTAGCTCCATTTAGGAGAATGCATTTAGGTTGGAGAGTAAAGGAGGAATGAAGGAGTTTGGAAGTTGTCGGTGATAAACACATTCTGAATTGATAGGATAGCATGGGCACTAAGCCAAACACCTTAGTTCATCTTAGATGTATTGCCATAACTGCATTACTATGTGCTATTGCGCTGGTTTCTTAACTGTCTCAGTCTCAGTTTCCCCATCTGTAAGTTGGGAATAATATACCCATATCGTGGGGTTATTGTGCAGATTAAATGAGCCAGGCACAGGATAAATATAAGCACTTAGTAAATGTTAGCTATTAGTATGAGTATTATGATTATTACAAGATACCAGCCAGTCTTGCTTGAGACTTCATTCCTGACAGCTGTTTCTTTCATGGACTATAACCATGCCCCTTCATGGAATATTTGTGATTTCCAGCCTTCCTTTCTGACTGCTTCAATCTATTGCTGCTCCCAGGCAGATTTTTTAATGGCTCTAGGGCCCCCTTGCTCACCTCCATCCCCAACAGTGTTCAGTGTTTGGGGGTATGGGTTCCTAAGTATGCAGGGCGTGTTCTCTGAGGAGTTACAGCCCCGATGGTTAAGGTTGCCCATAATAGCAGAAAAGCACATGGAGTGACACAGTGCAAGCCCAGCTCCCCAATGTTGGGTAAGAAGTGCTGCTGATGGCTCTTAGCAGGGAACGGAGAAGCATTTACTTCTCCTACCCAAGGGTGAGACCTTGGAAATGTCATCCTATACTTCTCCCTTGGTCATCTTTGCCCTGAACTGCTCACCAGTGACCAGGGTTCTGATGGAAGCTGCTGATGATCCCATCACAGAGCCAAAAGGCATTTTCCTTTGAATTTGAGCTTTGTCCCTACACTAACGTCTTGTGCTACAGGCTCCTTATTCATTGAAGGGGAATATGCGTTACCTTGATTCATAGGTCATTGCCTGCATTTCTATTTTTGCATTGTTTTCATCACCAAAGAAGCACGATTATAAAAGAATATAATTATGTGTAACTGCGTAATCTAGATTGACAATCTCTACCTTATAGGACTACAGACTTAACATGTAGGTGTATTCGCCTGTGAAATGTTTTATTTATAAATATAATACTATATTACTAATAAAAATGAGATCATATCCTACATATGTTTTTGAAAATCTACTTTTTATTATATCTTGGACTTTTTCACATTATTGATACCTTATTTTGATCTGCCTTATTTTTTAATGACTGTACTGTATTTCATAATGTGGTGGCCACCATATTATTTATATTTATTACCTGACTAATACATTATTAATGGACATTTGGATTATGTCCAGTTTTTCTCTATAATGAGCAATGCAGCAGGGAACATTCTTGGGCACTTCACTGGGGATTTCTGTAGACTAATTCTTAAAAGTGGGGTTTTTAGAGCAAAGGATATGAACATTCTCAATTGTAACAGATATCGCTAAATTGCTCTCCAAAAGGTTGTGCCAATTTATGCACCCACCAACAGTGCATGAAAGTGCCTCTTAGAAAATGTCTTTTAAAAGATAGAATACCTATTGTTAAGCCATGAAACACATTTCAAATAATTGCTGAAATTCTTCCAGCTGTGGCATAAGAGGCAAGAGCCCGGAGGAGGACTGAAAGGTCTTGGGAAACTTGGGAGCTTAATGTTTTAAAAGGTGACATTTTGGATCAATAGGGAAAAAATGGTTTATTTAATAAATGATGCTGGCATAATTGGATGGCCGTGTGGAAGGGTGCTGGGTTTGATTCCTAACTCGTACCGAAATAAATTACAGATAGAGTAAATTACAGACAGTAAAGATTTTAAAGTAAAAATAAAAAAGAATATTAGAGGAAATTTTAGTAGCATATTCCTATAACTTTGAGTGAGGGAAACCCAGAGGCCATAATGGAAAATATTATACATTTTTTAATTACATAAAAATAATTTAGTCTTTTAAAAGAAGAATATATTCATGAATTGCTTGAATAATTAAGAAATACAATTAAAAATAGGTCCAGAAGGTAATGTGCAATGGTTTCCAATATGAATAAAGTTGAAATTAATAAAGAAAAGAAAGTTTTAGGACACATATGCCAGGGAGCCTTTGTCCAAGGATTGAGATTTTGCAACATTTATTCTAAATAGAGGTGAATGATGAACTAATCAACATGTAGCCCTTAAACCTTGTAAGCTCTGGAAGAGTAAAGAAAAGGGAAGGAAATGTTGTTTTCTGTTTCTTTATTTTTTATTGTTTTGAGAAAGTTGAGTACCCACCCAAAGCCTCAGGTGTCCCACGAGAGAGGAGAAGAAAAACATACCATCAAAACAAAAGCTTCAGCCACATGTTCTAGTGCTCAGTAGAGAGCAGTCTTCTGAGTCCCTCCATGCCTTACACATGAAGCATCTGTCCTCCTTGCTTTCTTGAGAACAAAGCCCCTTCTCCCCACCCTATGCCTCAGTATTTGTACCACCCTCTGAATCCACTCCAAATACAGCCTATCATCTGGCCATCACCAGGGTACTGTGGTCATTGGAATTGGGTATGTGGCCTCACTCTCCTTAAACGCAAAACTCCATTATTCTGCACCTTCAGGGATCACTGATCTTAAATTTACTAGTAAAGGTCTAGCTTCAAATACCAGCTCTTTTATCTCCTAGCCAAGTAACCTCACACAGTACCAAGCCTCAATTTCCTCATCTGTAAAGTGGTGATAAAATGGTGCTACCTTCAGAGTGTTGCTCTGAAGATTGTTATTATTATATATGATTGACTATTATTATGATTATATTATATTATTACTACTATTGCTTAGCACAGCACTTGGCACTTAGAAAATGCTCAATAAATGTTAGATATTATTAGTTACTGTTATTCTTCCTTCTCTTTTTCTTCTTCCTCACATTCTCCTTATTGTTATTTTAAGTGCCTCCTTACCAGTGCCTGCAGAAATAGACTGATGTAACTAGTGCTGGGCCTAGGGAAGTCCAAGTTCACCCACTGACTTTGAGGTGGCAGAGTGGTGGTGGTTCAGAGCCAGGTGCTGGACCCAGTCTTCTTTCATTCAAATCCTGGTTTTGCACTTACCTCCATATGTAGCTCAGGCAAATTATCTGACATATTTTTGCTTCCATTTCTTCATTTGTAAAAACGAGATGATAATAGTACCTACCTCACATGGTTCTTATGAAGATTAAATGAATTAATATTTGTAAAACAGTGTCTGGCTCCTTGTAAGTGCTGTAAGTGTTGGTTAAAAAAATTACAAAATAAGTTCGCTTAGACACATCACTCACCCCCTGTGGATCATGTCAAGGATGAAAGAAACAGTATGCTTGAGATCCTGCTGTGTTATGTGAGTATCAGAGATATTATGGTGATGTATCATTATCTTCTTGACCAGTTTCCATTTTGCTTTTAGAGTCAACCCCCGGCCAGTCTTTAGGGAGGAGCTCCGCTTGTTGAGAAACTGACACCCTGAGGAGGGGGCAATTTCGGACTCTCTTCTTTATGTCATTTGATCTTCCTAAATCTTTCACTAATGCAACTTTGGGGGTAGGACCAAAGAAACAGGGTGAATGTACTGTTGCTGGTTTTATTCCTCCCATGGTGGGAGTGACTCTGATGTTTTACAAAGGCATGGGTGGAAAGGCAGCGCCTACCAGGAAATCCTTCTTGCTAAATCGAGCACTTTCGCACACAGATAGACATAAACTTGCTTACTGTTTAAATAGAATATTAGCGATGATCTTGCATCCAGCTGGAGTCTCCTGGGTTTGGTGCTGCCTCAAATTAGCAGTCTGCATTCTCGGGTGTCACTTCCTCACTGGTTCCGCTTTCCATAGCTCTGTATAGAAATCACTCCCCCAAAGGCCACCAAAAGTGAAAATATTAGTGTGTATTTATTAGCACTATCTTGCAGGTGCTGGGCTACATATGGACATGGATTTATCCTCATTTTACCTACACAGCAGTTCCAAGTGATTTCCCCCATTTCACAGATGAGGACACCGAGGTGCAGAAAAATGAAGGAACTTGCTGTAGCACTGTTAGTGTTCCACTCTGACCCCCACCCTCTTGTTTTGCTCCATTTCTGGCCTGACTTCCAACTGGCAGTGCCTGCAGCTGTTTGCCTGAGGGCTTGCTCTGGCCATGGGCTCATTCTGTCTATTATGAGATTTGTCCATATGCATGTTAGGCTGTGGAAGTGTAGGACAGACGGAAGGAGAGGATGGTGCATGAGGGAGGAGAGGAGGATTAATGTCCCCCAGGGCAGCTCTCAACCACTGACTGATGGGAATTGGAGGATAGATACCTCTGTGGCTTGTGTTTGATGCTGTTTCCTAGAGTTGGATTAAGCTCTAGTTGCTCAAAGTGGTAACATGCTTGAAACACCTCCTTTCTAGGTTTCCATCCCATCCCTGTCTTACTTCCCCACTCCCTACTGGGATTCGTTGGACTCACCTCTCAAACAAACTGTACTTCAATCTTTGTTTTAGGGTCAGCTTCTGGGGTATCCCAAACTAAGATAACTGCCAAGGTCCTAGCTAAGTTCAGTAGCCTTTTTTGTCTTTATCATCTTTTTGGCACTATTGGCTGCCTCTTTTTAAAATTCTTCCCCCTTTCGGCTCTGTGACACCTGATAGGATTCTCTTTCTACTTCTCATGGCTTCTTTTTTTGTTCATTCATTGGCTCTCCTTTCTTTAGTCACTCAATTTTAGACACCTCCAGTGTCTCAGTATTTTGGTTGTAAATGCCAGAAAACCCAACTCAAACTGGTTCATGTAAAAAAAAAAAAAAGTAAGTTATTGGATCACATAATTGGGAATCCTGGGATACGGTGGCTTCAGGGAAAGCATGATCAAGGATTCAGCAATCTGAATCTGACTCTCCACATCATGACTCAGCTTTCCTCTGTGTTGCTCGATTCTCAGGCATGTATTCCCTAATGAGGCAATGGCAACTGGCAGGTCCAAGCTTGTCTTCTGTCTTAGTTACATCAATGGAATGGATCCGCTTCTTTCCTGAGGTCCCAGCAAAAGTTTTGAGTATTATTCTCATTGGTCTAGTATGGGTTACATACACATTTCTTTTTTGTTATTGTTGTTGAGTTAAATTTTTAAAATTTTTTATTTTATGTTAAAGATGTGAGGTGCAATTCAGGGTTA
>CAUYQG010008850.1:0-10032 GCA_963574415.1 Tarsius wallacei
ATTTATTGTAGAGATGAGGTCTCGCTTGCCCAGGCGGGTCTCGAACCCGCGGGCTCAGGCAATCCACTCACCTCAGCCTCCCAAGGCGCGGGATTACAGGCTGAGCCACCAAGTCCGGCTAGAATACACTATTTTTTATAAATAAATTCATTTGGCCAGGCACAGTGGCTCAAGCCTATAATCCCAGCACTTTGGGAGGCCGAGGAGAGAGGATTGCCTGATCCCCCAGGGGTTTGAGACTAGCCTGGGCAACTTGGTGAGACCTCGTCTCTACAATAAATCAAAAAATTAGCCAGGTGTGGTAGTGCATTCCTGGAGTTCTGGCTACTTGGAAGGCTGAGGCAGAAGGATTGCCAGAGCCCAGCAGGTCAATGCTAGGACGGCTGTGAGTGTGGGCAACAGAGTAAGACTCCAACTCAAAAATAAAATAAAGTAAATAAATTTGTTTGGGGGTCCCTCCCTCATATGAGGTAGCTGCTCCTTTAGTTTATTTGGCATCTTCTCTCTTACAATATAATCAAAATGTTTTCATTTTCCTGCGAACCTATGTAATTTGCGAGTCATCTGAAACACTCTGTAATGTCTTGCTGACAGGTGATCCCAGTATGTTAATTTTCTCCTTCTGGAAATCTGGAAGGCTCATACTGTTTCATAGTGATATTCAATAACTGTGCATATCTGTGTGTGTGTGTTTTTTTAATGATTCTATAGCCACTGTAAGCCTTGATGATTGCCCCTCAGACCTTTCATGGTTAGAAAAATAGAATATAAGTAAAATCAATCAGTGCTGAACTAAACAGCTGCTGTCATGATGTGTATAGAGACAAAGATTATAAAGCCTTCTCCTTGGATCCAAGCTCCCTCCTTTGTTGTGTTCAAACCAACATGATTACAAAATGTTGTCTTCATATTATGATTCTATTTAAATGGGAGAATTAATAGAATGATTTTCTCTTTTAGCTAAACAGAAAGAATTTACTGACAATGTGAGCAGAGCTTTTGAACAAGGTACATTCTTCATTTTTTGATTCTCTTAAGTATGGAAAGAAATTGTAAGCATTGCAGCATAACCACTCATTCAATAAGTAGCTATTATATACCCAACCTATGATAGGTGTATGGAAATATATAATGTATGTGAATCTACATTTCTAGCTATAAGGAGTCATAGTCTTGCTGGAGAGACTGTGTACCAAAAAAGTGCTATGTCAGTTAAACATTAGATAAGAGAAATTGCTTCCACTCTACTTTAGCAGGATGAAAAAGATAAAGATATGCAGACTGCAATATAGTGTTGAGAGAAAAATCTGTCAACCTGGAATTCTGTATCCTAAGAAATTATCCTTCAAAATTGAAGGAGAAGTAAAGACTTTCTTAGACAAACAAAAATGAATGGAATTTGTCGGCAACATACTTGCCTTACAAGAACTGTTAAAAGTTCTTTAGAGAGAAGGAAATTAATAGAGGTCAGAAACTTGAATCTACATAAAGAAAAAAAGCTGGGTGTAGTGACTCACAGCTATAATCCCAGCACTTGGGGAGGCTGAGGCAAGAGGATTGCTTGAGCCCAGGAGTTCGAGACAAGCCTGGGTAGCATAGCAAGACCTCATCTCTACAAAAAAATTTTTAAAAATCAGCCAGATGTGGTGGTATGTACCTGTAATCTCAGCTACTCAGGATGTTGAGGAGGGTGAATCCCTTCAACCCAGGAAATCGAGGCTGCAGTGAGCTGTGATCATGCCACACTCCAGCATGGATGGCAGAACAAGACCCCAACTCAAAAAATAATAATACTCGGCTGGGCGTGGTGGCTCATGCCTGTAATCCTAGCACTTTGGAAGGCCAAGGCAAGAGAATTGCCTGAGTCCAGGAATTCAAAACCAGCCTGGACAATGTGGCGAAACCTCATCTCTACAATAAATTAAAAGATTAGTGGCGCATGGTGGCGTGTGCCTGTAGTACCAGCTACTTAGAAGGCTGAGGCATAAGGATCATCTTAGCCCAGCAGGTTGAGACTGCAGTAGCCATGACTGTGCCACTACACTCCAGCCTAGGCAACAGAAGGAGACACTGGCAAAAAATAACAATAAAATAAAAGAAAGAAAGAAAGGAAGAACATCAAAGAAAGAAATAAGTGAATGTAAAATAAAAATTTTTTCTTCATTGAGCTAACAATAGTTTGTTCACAGTAGTAATAATAACAATGTATTCAATTCTATATGCTTTTATATATATGCTTACATATAAGTGAAATGAATGACAGCAATAATGCAAGGGACAGCAGGGAGGAATTAAGATTCTTTTATTAGAAAATACTTATACTACCTTGAAGCAGTATAGTGTTATTTGAATGTGGACTTGGATTAGTCATAAGTGTATATTGCAAATTCTAGGGCAACCACTAAAAAAAGTTTAAAAAGAAGTATATCTAAGTAAAGTGAGAAAATGGACTTAAGTGTTCAACTAAAACCATAAAAGGCAGACAAAGTATGGAAGACAAAAATAGGAACAAAACACAATAGAAACAATTAGTGAACAATAGCATAGATGTTAGATATTAATCCAACTATATCAATAATAACTTTGAACCTCATTGGTCTAAATGTACCAATTAAAGGACAGAGATTGTCAGAGTGGATCAAAAAACAAGACCCAACTATGTGTTGTCTACAAAAAAATATAAACACATGTAGATTAAAAATAAAGGATGATTGTTGGACACAGTGGCTCACACCTGTCATCCCAGCAATTTGGGAGGTAGAGCCCAGGGGTTCAAGATTAGCCTGGGCAACTTGACAAGATCTCGTCTCTACAATAAATTTTTTTTTTTAATTAACTGGGCGTGGTGGCGTGCACCTATGGTTCCAGCTACTTGGAAGGCTGAGGCAGAAGGATTACCTGAGCCCAGCAGGTTGAGACTGTGGTGGCCGTGAGCATGGGTGACAGAGTGAGACTCTGACTCAAAAAATAAAAAAATAAAGGATGGTAAAAGATATAGCATATTGACACTAATCAAAGTAAAGCAGGAATAGCTACATTAATTTAAGACAGAGCAGACTTCAGAACAAGTTATTAGGGATAGAGACTGGCATTACATAATGATATATACAGAGGCAAATTCTCTAAAAAGACATAACAGGCCAGGCACTGTGGCTCAAGCCTCTAATCCTAGCACTTTGGGAAGCCGAGGCAAGAAGATTGCCTGAGCCCAGGGGCTCGAGACCAGCCTGGGCAACTTGGTGAGACCTTGTCTCTACAATAAATCAAAAAAAGAAAATTATCCAGGTGTGGTAGCACACGCCTGTAGTTCAGATACTTGGAAGGCTGAGGTAGAAGGATCCCCTGAGCCCAGTAGGTCGATGCTAGGGTGGCCGTGAGCATGCCACTGCACTCCAGCCTGGGCAATGGAGTGAGACTCCAACTCAACAAAAAGACATAACAGTACTTAACATGTACACACCTAACAATCCAGCATCAAAATATGTGAGGAAAACTGATAGAATTACAGGGAGAAATAGATGAATCCAGTTGGAGACTTCAACGCCCCACTATAAGAAATAAAAAGATCTAGCTGGGCTCGGTGGCTCAGCCTGTAATTCCAGCACTTTGGGAGGCTGAGGTGAGTGGATTGCCTGAGCCCGTGGGTTCGAGACCGGCCTGGGCAACTTGGCGAGACCTCATCTCTACAAAAAAAAAAAAAAAATCAGCTGGGCATGGTAGCGCGTGCCTGTAATTCTGGCTACTCGGGAGGCTGAGGCGGAAGGATTGCCAGAGCCCAGCAGGTCGAGGCTGCAGTGGCCTGGAGTGGCCACTGCACTCCAGTCTGGGTGACAGAGTGAGACTCCAACTCAAAAAAAAAAAAAAAAGAAATAAAAAGATGTAACAGGCGGAAAATTAGTAAGGACATAGAGGAACTCCACAAGAGTAATAATAGAACAAATAGCCATGTCCCCACTACTCAGTTTTAGAAATACAACATGCAAAAAAGGTATACAAATGGCCAATAAGCATATGAAAAGATGTTCAATATTGCTAATCATTAAGGAAATGAAAAGTAAATCATAATCATACCCATTAGGATAGCAAATGTAAAGAAATAATAAAAACCCAGAAAATAACAAGTGTTGGCAAGGATGTAGAGAACTTAGAACCCTTGTGCACTGTTGGGGGGAATCTAAAATTATGCAGCTGCCATGTAAAACAGCAAAATTTTAGATTGGGGGAATCTAAAATTATGCAGCTGCCTCAAACACTGTATGACCCAGCAATTATAGTACTAGTTATATACCCAAAAGATTTGAAAACAGGTACTCAAACAGATATTTGTGTGCCCATGTTCATAGCAACATTATTTATAATAACCAAGAGGTGGAAACAATCCAAGTGTCCATTAACAGATGAACAAACAAACAAAACGTGGAATATTTTTCAGCCTTACAATGGAATGGAACATTATACAATGAAGTATTATTTGACTTTAAAAAAGATAGATATTCTTGCCAGACATGGTGGCCCACACCTGTAATCCCAGCACTTTAGGAGGAAGAGGCAGGAGGATTACTTGAGGCCAGTAGTTTGAGACCATCCTGGGCAACAAAGCAAGACATCATCTCCTCAAAAAAATAGAAAAATTAGTCAGGCATGATGGCATACAACTCAGAATAAATTCTTAATACAGAAAATATGTTAAGTAAATTAAGGGTGCAGTGGCTCACACCTGGAATCCCAACCCTTTGAGAGGCCAAGGCGGGAGGATTGCTTGAGCCCCGGAATTTGAGACTAGCCTAGGTAACATAGCAAGACCTCATGTGTACAAAAAATTAGCCAGGTGTGGTGGCATGCGCCCGCAGTCTCAGCTAAATACACATTCACATACACACACACACACACACACACACGTTAAGTAAATTAAGTTAAAAAAATGGAGCATGACCAGAGCCTTCCAAGTCCCCAGTAGGCCCTTAGCCATTACGTCTCCCTTTCATGGTAACTACTCTCCTAAATTTTGTACTAATCATTCCCTTGCTTTTCTTGATAGTTTTAACCATATATGAACATAGTACTATATTATTTAGTTTTACATATTTCGGATCTTCATATAAATAGCATCATACCATATGTATCCTCCTATGACTAGCTTTTTTTTTTTTTTTTTGAGTTGGAGTCTCACTCCGTCACCCAGGCTGGAGTGCAGTGGCATGCTCATGACTACCCCAGCATCAACCTGCTGGGCTCCGGCAATCCTTCTGCCTCAGCCTTCCAAGTAACTGGAACTACAGGCGTGCACTACCATGCCTGGCTAATTTTTGATTTATTGTAGAGATGAGGTCTTGCCAAGTTGCCCAGGTTGGTCTCGAACCCGCAGACTTAGGCAATCTACTTGCCTTGGCCTCCCAAAGTGCTGGGATTACAGGCTGAGCCACCAAGCCTGGCCTGCTTTTTTGCTTAATATTTTATTTTGGGGTCATCTGGGATTACGCAGATAGTTATAACATATCTTCATTTCAGTACTCATCACATTGTAATATACTTTCCTAAGTCAGGGTTTCTCAACCTTGGCCCCACTGAACATTTTGAGCCAGATAATCCTTGTAAAGAGCTGTCCTGTGCCCTGTAAGATGTTTAGCAAAATCCCTGGCCTCTACCCACTAGATGTTAGTACCACTTCCCTAGTTGTGACAACCAAAAATATCTCCAAACATTGCCAGACATCCCCAGGGGCAAACTCACACCAACTGAAAATCACTGATCTAAGGATATCATTTCTATAGACCAGAATCACCTGGCACAGAGGAAGTACCCAGTGCTTCCACACCCTCTTCAAGGATACACCACCTTGTGTGTACTAGTGGAAAACTTGTAAAACACAACACAGCTTATCTAATTTATCTCATCCTGTAAACAAGCATGCTTTTGCCCCTTTTTGGGTTTTTTGTTTGTTTGCGGGTTTTTGTTTTGTTTTGTTTTGTTTTTGAGTCAGAGTCTCCCTCTGTCACCCAGACTGGTGTGTAGTGGCACACACACAATCACGTCTCACCACAGTCTCAAACTCCCAGGCTCAGGGTATCCTCCCGAGTAGCTGGAACTACACTACAGGTGTGTGCCACCACAGCCAGCTAATGTTTTGATTTTTTTGTAGAGATGAGGTCTCACTATATTGCCTCGGCTGGTTTAAGCAATCCCCTCACCTCGCCCTTCCTAACTGGTGAGATTACAGGTTTGAGCCACTGCACCCTGCCTGTTTTGTCCCTTTTTGGTTAACATTCCTTTGCCTCCATAACAATCCAAATGTTTCCCCTCTCCACTACTGAGTCACTGAGTAATTAGTGGGCCCTCTAGAACCCAGAGCTCAGCTTTTATATGGCTGCCCTGGTCACTAGTGTTAATTTTATTCTTGCTTAAAATGAAAAACCTGACATCATGTCTCTGTTTATTTCAGCTAACTTTGAAGAAGCCAAGGAAATTTTAACAAAGATGAAATATTTTTCAAATATAGAAGAAAAGATCAAGTTAAAGAAGATTCCCCTCTAATTGTTGCTAAAGTTTTAAAAATAAAGTTTCTGTATATTTCTCTTCCAGCTTCTGCTAATTGAGAAGAGGTATGCTTTTACCATGTATATCATCTTAATTAAACCTGTGGCTCAGTCTCAATGGAAAGTTTGTCATGTCACAGGAAACACAGCTAATTAAAGCTTAGGTGGTCAATTCTCCATCAGATACTTGATAGAACATACCCCTGACCTAGGTCAATGGATGAGGAAGTGGGGATAGGGCCAATTTAAGACACTACAATGAAAAAACAGTTCCAAAGGGCCAGACAGTAAATATTTTAGGACTTGTGGACTTTATGGCCTTTATTGTAACTACTACTAAACTCTGTCGTTGTAGCACAAAATCAGCCATAGACAATAAACAAATGGATAGGACTGTGTTCCAGTCAAACTTTATCTACAAAACAGGCAGTGGGCCAGATTTGGCCATGACTTTGCCAACCTCTGCCCAAGAGTCACAACTTTTATTTATTTATTTATTTATTTTAAAGATGTGGGGTACAATTCAGGATTAGGTGTACAAGTATTCATCGTACAGGCAAAGTTTGGGCCTCCCTTTGGTCCCCACCACTTTGCCTGGTTTGGGATCAGATACCTTATTGATGTTAAGCCATAACTTTTTAATGACACGACCTTCACTAAGATAGATAGGCCCCTTTGTCACTGTAGCCTTGAAAATTATGTTTGGTAACAAGCTGCGCTGCCTAAGGGTCTCTTTAGCCTACATTTCAAACTGTAATCATATCAAGAATTAATTTGGTATTGAACATGACACATTTTCTGCTCAGTCTTGGTGGGGTGGAGCAGTTTTAATTATTCTCTGGACAATTGACACTCTTGTCACTATTTCTTTTTTTTTTTTTTAATTGGAGTCTCACTCTGTCGCCCAGACTGGAGCGCATTGGCTGCTCCTGGCCACTGCAGCCTCGACCTGCTGGGCTCCGGTGATCCTTCCACCTCAGTCTCCCGAGTAGCCAGAATTACAGGCACGCGCTAACATGCCCGGGTGATTTTTTTTTTTTTGTAGAGATGAGGTGTTGCCAATCTCCACTTTGAGACTTTGAAAATTCAGTTTAAGTTCTTGATCTATTTCCAGAAAAAAAAAAACCAAAAAAACACTTTTTTTCCCCTAAGTTTCTAGATCTGGATCAGGGAAGATTAAAATAACAAACAAAAATGTGATTAAAAAATTCTAAGAGGCCGGGCGCGGTGGCTCAAGCCTACAATCCCAGCACTTTGGGAGGCTGAGGCAAGAGGATTGCCTGAGCCCAGGGGTTCGAGACCAGCCTGGGCAACTTGGTGAAACCTCGTCTGTACAATAAATTAAAAAAAATTAGCTGGGCATGGTACCGCCCACCTGTAGTTCTGGCTGCTTGGAAGGCTGAAATGTAAGGATCGCCTGAGGCCAGCAGGTCACTGCTGGAATGGCCTTGAGCGTGCCACTACACTCCAGCCTGGGTGACCAGAGTGAGACTCCAACTCAAAAAAAAAAAATCCAAGAAACAACCATTTGAACTCTTCTGGAGAGAACTGCTCTTTTATAACTGAAAGGAGTCAGGGGTCTGAACCAAGGTTTAAATAATACTCCAAGAGAAAACTGCCACTCCTTTGCAGCTCCTTGTCCTTGTCTACAAATTTGTATTTTATAAATCCTAATCCAGTTATATTCATTTAATATTTTAGGATTTACTGATCTTCAGAAGGCAAATTAACCATACCAGCTTTCTAGCTTAATGATACTTGGGAATATATACAATCTACCTCACTATTTACAAGGAGAATGAATTACTTGTTTAAAACATACCAGAAGTCCTTTAAGTAAATAATTACAATGAAAGCAAATGTCCTGATTAAACTGGGTGCTTCTGCAAAAAAAGGAGGAAATGAAAGGAGGGTTTGAAATATTTGTGTAGTCAATCTTCATTCTTTCTTCAGAACAATGATCAAGACCAAAACAATCTGACCATAAAAAGAAATTAGTTCAACCTTTCCTCAAATGACATCTTTGGAGGAACTTCAAAGAAACTTCCCCTTACCTGTTGCCATTAACTGGAAAGGCTGCTGGGCCTCCCAGCAAACCATATCTGATTTGGGGAATAAATTTTAAAAACATTGCTTCTGAGTCATGGCTTCAGAGGTCAGCAGGATTACTTTTTTTTTTTTTTTTCCTCTCTCTCTCTCTTCCAAATTAGACTTCTAAATCCAGGAACCTTTTCAAGTGTTCCCTAGCAAATCTCTGTGGGAGGTATGCTTCTAGATGTCTGAAAAGTTGGCAGCCCGATTTGAATTAAAGTTTCAGACCAACAAGTGAAGCATATTAAGTGCACCCACCCCTGTTCCCCACCTCATACCTAATGCAGTGTTAGAACAAATCAGATATTTTTAACTATCTGATTATGTCTTTCTAAGGTCTGGTGTGAGACACTGCTGTTGTTATGGACTGAATGTTTGTGTCCCCCAGATTTATATGAAGTTCTACCCCCCGAGGTGTGGGTATTTAGAGATGGGAACTGTAGCGAAATAATTAAGATTATGCAAGCCACGAAGAAACACAAACTGACCATGCTGGCATCTTGATCTTGGACTCCAGCCTCTAGAACTTTGAGAAAATAATTTTCTATTATTTAAGCCATCTAGCTATGGATGTATTTTACTACGGCAGCCCAGGCAGCCCAGGCTTTGAATCTCAGCTCTCTCACTTATTTCCTCATCTTGAAAAGGGCAGGGTCATTGTGAAGTTTTTTTTTTTTAGAGACAGGGTCTTGCTCTGTCACCCAGGCTTGAGTACAGTGGCACAATCATAACTCCTGGATTCAAGCGATCCTCCTGCCTTGGCCTCCCAAAACACTGGGTTTACAGGTGTGAAACTGCACAACCTTCATTACGAAGATTAAATGGACCATTGCTTTGTTAAACTCTGGTCTGGCCATGTGGCTATTTGAGCTATGGCTGCCATATCTTCCTAAGCTTTGGCCCCCTCCCCTACCTTGGGGAGGTGAATCTCCTCTCTCTCTAATCTACTTTCTAAATAAATGATATTAAAAAAAAGGATTAAATGAAATAAAGATTCTATGCATACTGCTTAGCATAGTGCATGGCACTATGATACGATAAACACTCAAATACAATAATTTGAATTATGATTACTGCTTTTATTACTTTTACTTTGGCAACAAAATCAGGCCTTTCATTACAGAATAAGTATTATTCTTTCAACAAAGTTCTAAGCACCTACTTAGCCCTGGGAAAGATACAAAGAACAGTCAGAAGCCGGGCTCGGTGGCTCAGCCTGTAATCCCGCGCCTTTGGGAGGCTGAGGTGAGTGGATTGCATGAGCCCGCGGGTTCGAGACCTGCCTGGGCAAGTGAGACCTCATCTCTACAATAAATCAAAAAATTAGCCGGGCGTGGTAGCGCACGCCTGTAGTTCCAGCTGCTTGGAAGGGTGAGGCGGAAGGATCGCCGGAGCCCAGCGGGTCGAG